>VMBQ01000897.1:43965-72579 GCA_007657795.1 Dreissena rostriformis | reverse complement strand
ACCCTTTGCATGCTGGGAAATTTGTCGTCTGCAAAAATGTTGTCTGCTGAATTTCTAAAATTAGCATTTTCTTCGATTTTTTTTCAAAGAATACTATCAGAGTAGCAAACAGTTTGGATTTGTGGCGTCTCATCTGGATCCAAACTGTTTGCAAAGGCCTTCAAAATCCGGTTCCAGCGCTCAAAGGGTTAACCGGTTGAAACTCCCAATGCCTGAAATGACCGTTTCAAGATTAAATCATGTTTATGTATTATGTCGTGTCGTATGTTTTATCCATTATTGTATAGGTCATTGGTCAAGTGCCTTAAATAAAAGACTAGCCGGTGTTGATAAGAACTTGTCTAATCGTGATGGCTCTAGAGATTCCAATATGTTGTATATGTGTTAATATATTAAGGTACATATGCGCATATGTTATTGTTATATTTTGAATTATTGACATGATAAGGGTTTATTTTTTTTTAATTTGAAGAATAGTCACCTTACCTTTAACCCATGGTAAAAACTGTTCAGTGACATGTAGAGCAGGTATACATGTGAGTTTGGTAACACAACAAATACATTTTTTCACACACGACCTTGCTCATAAACTATTTCATACCATGTACCTATCATATGATTTCTCACGTATTATACATTTTCTGTAAAACTATTCATACAAGAATGAAACACATTAATTTTGAAATGAACAGACACACACCACATATCTACTATCTGTGTTCAGTCGCTCACAGTCGCATTTCAAGATGCAACCACACACCAAACAGTTGCCTATGCGATACAAGACAAATAATACAATCATATATTAAACAAGACTAGCAATATGGTCCCCTACCGGCGAAACTCCACCATTTTCAGCAATATTTCTAGTCTATTTGTTGCCATAGCAACCAAAATTCTTGACGTAGGAACAAATTGAAATGACGTGCATAATGTCCATATTGGCATCTGTCCATGTTTTAAGTTTCATGAAAAAATATGAAGAACAGCAATATTTCTAGTCTATTTGTTGCCCCAGCAACCAGAATATTTGACGTAGGAACAAAATGAAATGACGTGCATAATCTCCATATTACCATATGCCCATGTTCCATGACAAAATATGAAGAACTTTTCAAGTTATCGCAGGATCCAGACAAGTGTGACAGACTGACAGACAGACTGACAGACAGAGCGCAAACCGGTAGGGGACAACAATTGCCAATAAAATACAAGCCACTTGATTAAGCCACACACAAAACAATTGCCTTGGTAAGACAAAATAGATACAACAGCACAAAATAATTGCCTTTGAAATACACGACAATAGATATAGGCAAACACTAAACAATTTCGAATGCAACTGATAATAGATGGAAACACACATTAAGTAATTGTGAATGCGATACAAGACAATAAAAAACCATTACAGATGGCAGTTATTTCAGCTGTGTAATGGGTTTAATATTACATGTACTTCATTAAGATAAATTTACTAGCTCCGGACCAGCCTGCGCGAAAGCTTCACTGTGCCGCACATGGCATGTGAATAAACTTTACTTGTTTATTTATCTCAGGACCTTAGCAGCTAACACGTTAGTGTACAAATTATGGTCAACGAATTGGGTTTACCGTTTTAACAACGGCCCGCTGTTAAGTCACGCACTGTTTCACGCCCGTAATAGCAGACAGCGTAACTCGTTTATGTATATGAGCACCTTAGCAGTTCACGTCATCTTAGACATTATGGACACGTACTTTGTTTACCGTTTATGTTTAAGTGTCGTTCAACAAACACAGCAAGAGGTTGTAAATTATAAGTTGCCTCAAAGCCGTGTTTAGACCTTAACAATGTTGACTAGTGCAGAATATCTTGAGTGAGTCAAACGTACATGCATGACATAATATTTGAGTCAATAATGTGTTCCGAGTTGCTGTTGATTATTCAATGCCTTCGTTTTCGGTCGTGTGTGTATCAAACATTTACAAAAGCTGTGAAGTGTGATGCATTTGTGTTTGCTCTGCCAAGTCTTTCCCGATACCAGATATATTTGCTTAGTGTGTGTAACATATTGTAGTCGACATTATTCGGGCATATCCTACACGGCATGTGGTTGTATGATAACCTGTCGACCTCGTCTGGGAACATGATCTAGGCGTTGAACACATCGTCATGTTGCAGAATACTGGTAGACTGTTTACAGCCCTGCATTATAATTTTTATAGAGAAAACTCTCTCCTTCTTCTTGTACTGTACTAATACTATACAGAGTTACGTTTTCTTATCTGCATAAAATGATAATTCAGCCAGGAGAGAAAATGAGCTTTGATATTGTATTGTAATACATCTCAAGAAGTAATTGTGAAATCGGAAAAATAAAATAAAATAAAAATATTATCAGTCTGTTGACATACTAGAATAATGGTTGCTATTGCGAAAACGATCATTTTACATTGAAACAGACCAATTTGCCCTCTTGTATGATTAAATCAAGCGGGATGTCTGTCTTTGAGTATGTAGAAGACTATGGTGGTCTGATGTCCATAAGCTAGGTGCAGTCTTTGTGTCATGGACAAAGTCGTGTATTTGTCAGGACCAGCTCAAGGATGTTTTATTGCATGTTTGAACCATTAACAATAAAGGCTAAACTAACATCTGTGAATCGTTCAAGGAAAACTTGACATAATGCATGTGCTTGAAGTGTCGTCCCAGATTAGCCTGTGCAGTACGCAGGCTATTTTTTTATGTTCCATTGTGTTTTGCTAGTCTACAAAATAACCTTGTGCTGATTAAACGAGTTCTCTCATGCAGTCTCAAGTGCTAGAATTTGATTGTGGTTATATTTGAAACTCGCTCTAGGTAAACGGGAATTAATGCATGTGCGTGAAATGTCAACCTATATTAGCATGTGCAGTCCGCAAAATGAGGTCTCTTATTAGCGAAAATTCAGTTTAGGTGAAAAGTGCTTTACGCTTTTATTGAATGTTTCGTTAAAAACAAGTGTCTTCTTAACGAAAATACAGTCCATGCGGGAAGTGTCGTCACTGATTAGACAGTGTGGATTGCACAGGCAAATTGAAGACGACACTTTACGCACATGCATTACGCTCGGTTCTCTCAGAGCGTTGCTCATTTACTTTGTGTATAGATTATATCTTCAATAACAATTTTTTTAGGTACATGAATTTTACCAAGAGCGCACATAACATTCTTTGAAACAGTAATCGATAATTCAATAAAATAATCTCAGAAGCTATTCCTGATATCCGTTTCTTAAAAACAATAGTTCCTTGAACCCAGGTCTAAACTATTCAAAACAGACTTTTATAGCTGTCTAATTAATTTCGTAGTTTTCGTGATCGTTATAGAAGCGTTACATTGTTCCCCATCGGATCAACAATGGTTCCTTTGTGATCACACAAAACCCATTTATGTTTACATTTTGCTCTGCAACTCGTGAAAATATGTTTTATCTGACCAGTCAGTTTGAGTAAATAACACAATCAACTGTTTACATCTGCTGTATTACACACGTCTTATCAGTAAGTTTGAGTAAATAACACAATCAACTGTTTACATCTGCTGTATAACCCACGTCTTATCAGTGAGTATGAGTAAATAACACAATCAACTGTTTACATCTGCTGTTTAACACACATCTTATCAGTAAGTATGAGTAAATAACACAACCAACTGTTAACATCTGCTGTATAAACAACGTCTTATCAGCAAGTATGAGTAAAAAACACAATCAACTGTTTACATCTGCTGTATTACCCGCGTCTCATCAGTAAGTATGAGTAAATAACACAATCAACTGTTTACATCTGCTGTAATACCCACGTCTTATCAGTGAGTATGAGTAAATAACACGATCAATTGTTTACATCTTCTGTATGACCCACGTCTTATCGGCAAGTATGAGTAAATAACACAATCAACTGTTTACATCTGCTGTATTACCCACGTCTTATCAGTGAGTATGAGTAAATTACACAATCAACTGTTTACAATTGCTGTATAACCAACGTCTTATCAGCATGTATGAGTAAATAACACAATCAACTGTTTACATCTTCAGTATAACCCACATCTTATCAGTAAGTATGAGTAAAAAGCACAATCAACTGTTAACATCTGCTGTATAACACACATCAGTAAGTATGAGTAAATTACACAATCAACTGCTTACATCTGCTGTATAACCCACGTCTTATCAGTGAGTATGAGTAAATTACACAATTTACTGTTTACATCTGCTGTATAACACACATCTTATCAATTAGTATAAGTAAAAAACACAATTAAATGTTTACATCTGCTGTATAACATACATCGTATCAGTAAGTATGAGTAAATAACAAAATCAACTGTTTACATCTGCTGTTAAACACACATCTTATCAGTAAGTATGAGTAAATAACACTATCAACTGTTTACATCTGCTGTATTACACACATCTTATCAGTAAGTATGAGTAAATTACACAATCAACTGTTTACATCTGCTGTATAACACACATCTTATCAGTTAGCATGAGTAAATAACACAATCAACTGTTCACATCTGCTGTATTACACACATCTTATCAGTAAGTATGAGTAAATAACACAATCAACTGTTTACATCTGCTGTATAACACACATCTTATCAGCAAGTATGAGTAAATATCACGATAAACTGTTTACATCTGCTGTATTACACACATCATATCAGCAAGTATGAGTAAATAACACAATCAACTGTTTACATCTGCTGTATTACACTCATCTTATCAGTAAGTATGAGTAAATAACACAATCAATTGTCAACATCTGCTGTATGACACACATCTTATCAGCAAGTTTGAGTAAATTACTTGATAAACTGTTTACATCTGCTGTATTACACACANTAAAACTCTTTACCTTTCACCAACTCCAACCACAATCAACGTCGTATATCTTTTTTAAGATATTTCTTGTTTAGATTACACGTAATAAGCGCAAAACATATTTTACAACATTTATTAGTTAGTTAATATTATTGAATGTTCTAGAATTGTACGTTTAGCCATATAAAATAAAGATAAATAACTTATATACTTAATAATTATGATTCTATCATTTCTGGAGAAATTGGCAGAAAGCTTACAATTACAAAATGTCAAATATTAGTTTCTTACATTAAGTTTCTTAACAACGTTATAAAATAGTTTTAGAAGTATTGATCGGAAACCAGTTATGCTATTAAACTTATGGTGGTATTGACATCCCTTTAAATGTGACATTGACCTTGACCTTTCTCGCGAGGCTTTGATATCAGGTTTCTAAAAAATTAAGTTCACCTTCTTCCGTTTCGCAATGCAGGACACTTTCCGCCTTAACTGGATTTTCGCTAAGAAGAGACATCATTTATACGAAAAATTCCATAAAAGCGGAAATTGTCGTCCCTGATTAGCCTGTGCGGACTGCACAGGCTAATCTGGGATGACAATTTACGCACAAGCATTTTGCCCAGTTTTCTCAGAACACGCCACATTTTTGCTCGGTTATTTGCAAATCCTCAATAACCGGACATATAAAAGAACAAACGTTTCCACGTATAAACCGACGATCGGAGTAAACTACATATGCCACCACCCTATCATTACGGGCTGGGGGCATAACAAGTTTTGCATTTCTTTACCCGTCTTTAACGGTGTCCCAGCAAACCGTCCGCACACAGTTATCAGAAGTAATAGTCAAGTGACAAAGCCAATGCGCTTCATTCTAATAGTACATTGCCATAATATTTTAAAGTGAAATAAAAAAAACTTCGAATTTAATATCCTTCACAAAATTATAAAAATTAATAAATCACGATATACAGAGACTAATAAGAAAATGCAAATTTATGACTAGTAAATGAAGTACATTATTTATAACATTGACACCCTTGATAACTAAAGATAACTTACGAGGTAATCATCGCATTAACTGTGACATTGTTATATATTGTAATACATTTATTAAAATTATTATGACCTCTATAAGACCATTGTTTACAAGTAATCCTTTTAAAATCCATCAACTCAAACTTCACAAGAATGAAGACCATCTTTCACTCAGTGATTTATTTTACATAAACGGTGTTGTTTTATTGCATTTCTTGTTTTAATATGCAAAGATATCATAAGATAATGAGATCCTCGCGAATGTCCTGTTTTATGCCAATATATTTGTTCTGTGTACAATTTGGATAAATATAAACCATATGCTTCACATTTGTGAGAAACAAATGATATTGATGAAAACTGTGATCTCGCGAGCTTAGCTTATTTTACAATAATCGAGGAGAAAGGCGATGACAAACACGAATTATAATAAAATATCTTTAATGTCCAAGATGTCATGGTAATCGCCTTTGAAAAGAAAAGAATTTATTGGAGGTTTTCGTCAATCAAAAATTGAAATAATTCACGATACGAGTGTAACGAATGTAGGTAAAATCTGTATTTTACTATATATAACATTTTGCATTTTGACCTATGGCTTTTTACCACTTTGCTTCTGGCATTTTTACCTCTGGCCTTTTTACCCCTGGCATTTTTACCTTTTGGATTTTTTCACCTGGCATTTTTTCCGCAAACCTAGTGAAACATAAGATTACGTCATTTGTATGAAATACATCGTTCGTTTGATATACCGCAATAACCGACACCATGATTTAAAGATCACGTTTAAGCTCCAGACGGACATTTACGACGCTCGGGGGTCGGTCGTTGACAAGCAGTGGCTAAGATCATTATACAACCGATTATTTACCATGTTTAATGAGAGTGGGCAATATAAGTACAATAAAATTCAAGCGTATTTTTCAAACATGTATTCATCTCCGCTGAATGATATACACCATTTGTTTAACACAAGGTTGTTTCTGGCATTGTGATCTGGCCTATGCAGCCGCCGGGTAGGTGCGGCTGGCAGTGGAGGGCCGGAAGTACGCCGTGACTGGATAGGCGGCGTTCGAGCCACACTTCCGCCAGTTATAGACGGCCTGGTGTAGACACGCATCTTCGACGTCATCTTGATCAGAATTAACATCAATACTATGTCAAAAATGGTTAGTTAAGGAACAGAATAAAGTTTTTTTATCGGAACGATACGTACTATGTAGTCTGTAGCGTAATGCTGTAACAAATACTTTTACGTGGCTTGGTAACATGACTCGCAACTTTAACAGAACATTAATGTATAATGCCTCATGCAAACCTTACATGAAAGACCTGATAAGGCGGTATACGTATCAACACAAATGGTGAATGGTTATGCTTGTCTATAAATTGTTCTTCGACTGACATTAGAAGATTCATTCTGGTGTAATTGCTTACAATACGAAAGCAACTCAACTTGTTAAAAGCATACTTAAACAGGAAATTGAACTTTTAAAATATCTATTTGAATGGGAAACAAAGTAGAGCTAACCCTTTTAGCGCTGGAACCGAATTTAAAAGGCTTTTGCAAACAGTTTGGATCCAGATGAGACGCCACAGAACGTGGCGTCTCATCAGGATCCAAACTGTTTGCTATTCTGATAGTATTCTTTGGGAAAAAAATCGAAGAAAATGCTAATTTTAGAAATTCAGCAGACGACATTTTAGCAGACGACAAATTTCCCAGCATGCAAAGGGGTGATGTCCACAATCAAAGTCAAGGACCGACCGGTATGCAGATTTGCGGCTCCCCATGCGTCGTAGAACATACTGCGAGGTTTTGGGATCATGTTGCACTGCTGAGCGTGGATCCAACATCCGGCCCCTGAGGTCCTCAGAGCACCTGTAAAAGTGCTGTGCGTATTAGTGATTTGAAAATGTGTGGGCATTAAATCCTTTTAGTATGACATATCTGGACACGTTTGACTATTGCGGTTCTTATCGATGGTTAAGATTAGTTACATTGATTTCACAATTATCATCGAGGTTATTGAAAACACAGATAACACAATTATGGAACATAACTCTTTAGTTTAATTAAGTCTAGTTTAAACCTATTTATTTCAGCTCGATTGCATGGAAAGCCTTAGGCTTATTGAAACGCTCTTAAGTCCGTTTCCTAGAAACAGTACTTGGTGCCTTTGGAGGAGATCAAAGGAACGCCCCCTGTTGGGTTCAACCCGTGACATCCCGATCGCTAGGCGGACACCATATCCATGACGCCACGGCGATCTTTTTAACTCTTTACATAATGTGTTAAACCACATTTACCTGATGGTCCGTAAATAGATGTCACATGATGGTTGGCAAAAGATCCGCAGTTAACCCAATGCGCCTGCGCCCTTCTTAAACAGGTCTCTTCGTCATAGGTACCACTCTGATCCCGGTAGATACGGGCCGTCCGCCGGGCCGCCGCGTTTTGGACACCCATACATCGACGTGTAACACTCGTCACCTGCCAGTGTCATGGCACCTAGCAGAAACACAATACGTGGATTGTTTGTACAGCATCAAAATAATTTAACCAAATAATACATATAAACATACACGTGCTTAGTGACATGTTCGCCCGACCAAGAGGCAGTTCGCATACACCAGTCTTACAACTAAATAGCTAGTCCGTGATACTATATGCAAATGTTACAGGAAGGTATCACATATTTGAGTTTTCAGGATTGTGTTATAAATTCCACAAAATAAAATATTGCTGCATAAACAGGTACTCAAAAAATGTATAAGGGTTTAACGATAGCCAATGATTATAATAATCCGCCCTTTACATATTAAAAAAGTGCTATAATTTGTTCAAGCAAGGTCTGATGTCAGTTTACGGTAATGCGCTTACCAGATGGTCCGTATATTGCCACGACTTGTTCGTTGTCATGGCTACCACAGTCGTGCCATTGATGCACAGAACGTTGGAAGCACGCGGTCTCGTTGTCGTCTGCGTGTCGCGGTGTGTGCCCACTGCGTTCGGATGTGTCGTGCACGTGGACACCTCAAGCCAGCAACCTGTTCAGATTGCTTTGTTGAAAAATCAACGCACAAAATCAAGTTATTATGTGTTATTGTTTGGATATTTATTCGTTCGGCCCATACAGCACTGTACAGCACTTTACCATAAACACGTTATTGAGCGTCATTAAACATTCTATCGGCTTGGTAACAGCATTAAATGTTTTTAGCGTACTAACAAGTTTCACAACCGGGAAACTTTTATTTTCATAATATACATATTTAAATTATCCAATCAGCAATCCACCATTCTATTGATGCTGGTGAGTCCACTGTATTGGACGGTCCAATAACCAAGATTTCAGAGTATACTCCGAAAGTACCCATCATGGGCATTTTTTATACTCTTTAGCTTGTTATAATTATATCTTATGCAGAAAAGGCGAAAACGCGTTAAAACCATTACAACCAACTTAGTTCATAAACCTTTTCAATCATCTATGTGGTCTAATTTTTAGATGAAAACGATGTTTACAATCAACATCGCGCAGCGTCATTGACGAGAGACTTCTCGCTCCTTCGCGGTCTTGACGTTGTACTGTACATTAAATGGCATATTGAAAATAACTGAAATAATATGCTAGTTATATAATAAATATATTATTGAACCGTGACATATTTGTACTCATACGCAGCCGATACGTTGCGATCCGATCGAATCGTCCGAATATATTCTAGTCAACACTATTAAATAGTCGAATAGCCAAGGTCGCCGTGGCGTCATGGATATGGTGTTCGCCTAGCGATCGGGAGGTAATGGGTTCGATCCCCATAGTGTAGACGTTCTTTAGATTTCCCCCCAAGGACACCAAGTCCCAGGAAACGGACTCGAGAGCGTTTCAAATAAGCCCTCGGCTTTCGATGCAATCGAGCTAAAATAAATAGGTTTAAACTAAATAGTATAATTACATGTAATAGTTATTATTAATCTTTATATTACTAACATAAAGATACACCATATATAGACAGCAGTTTGAAAACCTGAGTCTGAGAAGTTGTACAGGTCGTTAGTTCGAGCTCCATCCGGGAGATATGCAGGAGCCGGCGAGGTACTCAGAGGCGCTTTCGTAGTGCAGGGGCCGGAGGTTGGGTTCGAACTCAGAGTCGCGGGTACTGAGAGGTCCAAAGTTCTTGAGTCAATAATTTATACGTTTATATAGCTACATTTAACATACGAAAACTATTTCAATGACACTGATATACAAGAATTAACATATTAATTAAACCGACAGATGAGTTTTGTAAACACAGCCTCGTGTGGATAATCCAAGCGTTTAATTTACAGTTTGCTGATATATCAGTGTCGTATAAAATATATTTTTCAAGTTTACAGTTAATAAAAAAAAAATACAAATCGGACCTCTGTTTAGGTGCACTGGTCCGACACGCACTTTGCATCCGTATTCCCCAGGGGGCAGCACCTGTACAAAGCCAACCTCGTTGGCAAAGTCATTGGCAAAACACCGTTACCGGAAGTCGGCATTTGCGACGTCATAGAAGTATGTACTTCCGAGGGCCTGACATTGTTGAGGTGAAACAGTAAAACATAATACTCAGTTTGAGCTTTGCTTCAAAAGTAGTTTACTTAGGAAATGCATACGAAATAAGGTTGCGGTTTATTTATTATATTTGCACATTTATTCTTTTTATTCTACCTACCCAGCAGGTAGGTACACTCATTCCCCGTTAACAAAGGTATTCCCGCTAACGTAACACACATTTCAAGTAAAAAAGCTGACATTTTGACCGTGCATATTCACATATTGTACTTTCCTCCCCGTTTGCTCAGACTTCTGCAAACCGGTAAAACGACTGACCTTACGAAATGACCAGGTGTCCCAACTTGTTCGTACATAATCAAATTTAGTAAATACAAACACATGTAAATGTTTAGCCCAAAAACAGTTGTACGTGTCAAAGACAAAAACACAACACATGTAAGCACGCTTTCTAATAGATTTTGCTTTAACAAGATGCTGTTTTGATTCTGTTGTGTTATGTGCTACAGTGGCATGTCTTAACCTTGGGTGTATGAACTTAATTGAGAGAGCTTTGTAACACAACGAACGTTACTGTCGTTGGATATATAACAAAAGGATGTCCATGTAATAATACAATGTGCATTTACTGACAATTCATAGCGCAAAACAAAAAAGGCTATATGCTTTACAATGTATTAATTAAAAGTGGATTTTAACCTGAGACTTTGGCGTAAAAAAAACTAATTTAAAGAAGAGTCTCCGAGCAGAGAAGCGGCTGTCGTTGTATTTCGAAACGTTCCAATTTGAAATCATTTGGTAAATTATGTCGGGTCATTTAATAGCAACTCCAAACGTAGTATATTGTCAAGATAGGCTTTTAAACGGGGGATTTACGTGTGTGAAGCCTTTTTTTTTTCGTTCCTTTTAATTACGTTTTAGTTGACCCGTAAAACTGTTTTGGGCTTAACTTTTGCAATTGCTTGTACCTACTTACTTTGATCATATATGTTTGTAAAAATGAATGCTCGCGTTCAAAATGTCAGAAAACTCCGCATTTGTTTTACTGGAATTATTAGCGGGTTCACATTAGTTAAACGGGAGGTTTCCTAACAAGTGTGATTTAAGTTATAATCATTGAGTGGAGACAATATCTAATGTTGAAGATTCTCTCTTTGAGTATTGCTAGGCACACAGATATTGGATTTTAAAATCGCATATTCCTAACTATACCAAGACATCACAATAAACAATAACAAAGTCCATAGTATACACAGACATTGCCAAACATACATGAGCATGCATTTCTATAAAGGTCTGTACGTACCAGGCCAATACACAGAAACGCATGAGTAGAATTGTGGTAATTAAGTCTTATGCATGTGGTCTTACTTACAAATATCGTGTCCGTCACGTGAAACAGCTTAACGTTGTCCAACGGCCCTATCTTGGTTGGTATATATCCGACTTTTCCAGTATCATATACAACATTCTTGTGTATTTGGTTGCCTGAAAAAAAGTCGTTAGCAAACATCAGAAAATCCAATTGTAAGTAGGTGTATAATTAAGTTTACTATATCTTTTTAAAATGTATCAGTATGCACAAACAAAAGACAATCATTACTGAGCATAATTAATAACAACGTCAACATATTATAAGACATAGGCAGGCAGTGAACGGACGGTGTCAGGTCCTTTCTTGATCTTATATTATACAGTATATAAAACAGTTTGTCCAAGTTTTATCACGATAACACGAACTATTTATAATAGTGGTGAGCAAAATAGTTTAGATTTTCTATTCATTCGCTACTTAATGCTTTTCTATGGTTTTGCTCATGACATGTGCTGGATTAATATTTCCATCTCGTAAATAAATGTTTCTTAACTTATGGAAGACTAGACAGCTGATCACTGTTCATTGTAATACGACACGGGGTAAAACGAACACATACTCTCGTAACAGATTATGTAGTGTTATTTACAATTTACACTGTACTTGAAGACTGGTTTAAGTAAGTTTCGTTGATAGCTGATAATTAATTCACCTGCTGCACATTAAATCAAGCAGATCTGCTGCGGAGTATTTGGACAATTGCAAACCACGGGCTTATTTGAGACAACATTATAAAGATATAAACAAAGTGACACGTCTGCTGCAATATGAGATAAACCTGTAGTGCGTTCAGTTACAGCGAACGTTCGCCAATGATCGTTCGTTTCCGATTCGGTCTTATTGAACGATAAGTTCAGCGCGAACCTTTCAAGATGGCGGCTCCCACAAAATTGATTGCGATTTTGATAGAGGAAATCGCTAATTACACAGAAAGTACTTAACCAACACAATACACTATGTTTATAATTCAATTCATTTTATATACTACCAAAAAAAAAAGAAAAAATATCGAAGTTACACTGAAGTTACGCTGAACAACAACAACAACTTACTTGTCCGCCATCTTGGTTTCGCTAGCGAACTATGACGAACTACCTCTCGAGACGGGTCGCTTCGGTTCGCGAACGTTCGCGGCGAACCGAGCGTTCAATAGCGAACGTTCGCGAAAGTTCGCTTCGGTTCGCGAACGTTCGCTGTAACTGAACGCACTACAGATAACAGAACGTGGTACTTTATTTACGTCAATAAACCAATTACAACATGGTGTGACACAAATGAAATGAACAACACACGACACAACAACACAGAATGTAACCTTCCGGGAGGCATTTGTTGCGCTGGTCTATAACTGCTAGTTCCGGGTACCGCATCGTCCAGAGCGCGGAAGTGTACGGCACTTGCTGAAATGTGACACTTGAATAGGTATATTGCAAAGCCTTACCTCTGAGCGTTTTATGCAACATGAAGCATCTTTACAATAATAATAGTAACTGTTCGTTGTCCGCACATTCGTTTGTTTATTGGCTTTCTAATCGAGTACATGTGGGTGTATTTGTGTTTATTCCTAAACGGCAAGATTCAGCCTTTAGTAAGGAATTGTGCAATTGAAGACTTAAGTCAAAACCTTCCATCATGTTGTTTCGTTACATGAAACATGCAGCTCTGGCAACAGTTCTTGTTCAAACTAGTGACTGATTTCCACGGACACTCTGTATTTCTTGACATCATGAAATATTTTGATAGAATTTTAGTTGTTTCGTTCTCCGTATATATTAACATTAACCTCGGTCTGAAATCAGCCAATCAAATCGCATAAATTATGGAACCATAACATTGAAATGTGTACGCACGTGTAGCCTATTCATAAGATCCCCATCGTTATCATGGTGAACGCCCCTTCCGTCTACCTGCATACTGTATCGTGTGGCGCCATAAAACACATTGTTGGCCACGATGTTGTCCCGACCACCACCTATGTTCACATGGATCTCATTCTGTGAACAATTATTTTGTTTTTCGTTTTTCTTGCCTGTCATCGAACATGTCTGGGCCGATTTCTTAAACAAAACACTGGGGTTTTATATAAAAAAGCACATACATTGCAAAACACATTTCATGTGATGGCATGCCCTTTTTGGTTTTCTTTGCCATGTATCTAAAGATATTGCATACACGTGTTGGTGTATGTTGAATATTTACTTGCAATGATAATTTATCATGTACTTCTTAAAATAACACAGAAGCAGTACAACAACAGTATAATATAAACATATCCCTACATTGAAAAATACATTGTTCACAATGGTGGTACTTGAAGACTGGTCATCCAGCATGATACCCGAACATCCGCTCCAGTATGACGTACCATGAGGATCTAAAGTCATGAGTTCTTCCTTAGGAATATATAAATCTTTCTAAGGAAGAATTAAATCTTCCTTAGGAAGATATATATCTTCATTAGGAACTATTTAATCTCCCTAAGGAAGATATAAATCTGCCTAAGGAAGATATAAATCTTCCTTAGGAATATTTAATTGTTCCTTATGAAGAATTCGTGACTTTTGACCCTTTTAGCCGCGTCATCTTAATTCTTCCTGTGAATTTCTAATTCTTCCTTAGGAAGATTTAATTGTTCCTTCAAATGTTATAGCCAATCAGGGCTATGCTAAAAATAACAACCAATCAAAATACGCGTTACATTTCACGCGCGTTATTCAACATTTGACAGAAAACAACCGCCATCTTGAAATAGCGAAGTAACATGCATTGAGAGAACAAATATGTATAAATAACTTTTAATAATAATATTTGTAACCCATTTTATATTTATACTGCAACATTTTGTCTCAATAAATATTGTCTATTTTGAACCAATGTGTAAAGTTGTATACGTATATTATTTAACACAAGAATACATACTGTGAAAATGTTTGAATTTCGAAGTCACCTACTGGTACATGGAAATACATGTTTGTTGTTATGGCTGTAAATAAGTATAACATGTACTATGCACATTCTGCTAGCACGGCACTTACATCTCTGTTAATCCTTTTCAGATTAANTAGATAGATAGATAGATAGATAGATAGATAGATAGATGGATAGATAGATAGATTGATAGATTATTATTCCGTCATAATAGATATGGATTTGATCGGATTAATACTTTTTTGTTTGATTTTGCGCTATATAGCCGCTATCAGGGTCGTTGGAGGATTGTTTAATCGTCGCCTTAATTCTAAAGTCGTGAATGTCAAAAATTGCAAAAATGGCATATTTTGTATCATTTTGTCGGGCTTGAGGAGGTCTACACGATGCAACAAACGGCATATGTGTACCTTTCTCTACTTAGGCACTATTGACCATTCAACATTGGCGAAACGTGACAATTTTCTATTCATTTTAATTCTAAAATCGCGCATGTCTTTGTGTAGGATTATATAAATAAGTAAACAATGTGATTTCCATAATCACGAAACTGAAAACTTTTCTTTAAAATGTACGTTAAAAGTCGCGAATGTAATTATTATTTAATATAACTTTTTTATTTTAAAAGCAATTGTCTTTAAATTTGCAAATTGATAGATTGCATACATCTCCACCACCTGTCAAAATTTCATAAAGATATCTGGTTTTATAATACATGCTTTGTTATTTCAAAACTTTAGAAGCGATTTTCTCAAAATCACATTTTTTGACTTTCGTGCATTTAGAATTAGTGCGACGTAATTATGGATGTGAGGTTAAGTCGAAATCGAGTCTGTAGAGTGTCCTTTGACGAAAGAAAGTGAGGTCTTGTGTTTCAATATCGTCAATGCTTTAATGACCAAGCGCGAGCACGTTCTGCGCGAAGGAAGATCGCAACGCTTTTTATTTTTTCGGTTAAAGAAGGCTGGATTTGAGCAACGCTTTCATTAATTAAAAGGTGTTTATCCATTGAGGCTGTGCGCGAAAATCGGTTAATTTCTCTTTGTTGACACAGTTCAAGCAAACCGCAAACATTTGATGTAGTTGTATGGCGCTTGTAGATTTACGTGTTCTGGAAATTATTGTGAGTGAAGTTTTTGTATTATTATTGATTTTGTGGGATTTATTAAGAACCCAAAGCCGCTGCTTTAGCTTTAAATGGTGGATAAGGCTTCTTATATGTTATGAACTGCTAATTTAGGCGATTCTGCTGTTGTCCATATTGCGATGTCATCGACGAAAATTGAACCTTGGACACGAATGGTGACATTTATAGATTTGTGTTCATTTAAGATTGATTGCAGAGTGTTCGTGGCCATTGAAAATATTATTTATGCTAAGCAATACCCTTGGGACAGCCGTTAACGATTTCGAGTGTTATTCGGATGTTTACCTTAATACTGCGTTATCTTAAACGTTTATATCACTTCATATATCTGTCAGTGGCATGGGCAAATTAGGCAAATTNAGCCGAGGCAACTGCCTCGGTGTGCCTCAGCGTGGCTACGGCGCTGAATAGTAAGGTGTAATATTCGACAGTCGGATTTCAATAATACTTACAAAAAAACAATAAGGCATATCAATGCAATTAAATACGAAAATAAGTACAAGAAGGGCGAAATATTGAAGTGGTATGCTATTGAACATTAATTACATATGGTAATATTTATATATATAAAGTGAAGAAAGATCGAAATTAAAACAGTGTTTGATTATCTATTAATAAAATGTTATACCACTGAAAGAAAAAAAGCATCCAATACTATAATAGTATCACAGTTGTCTTTAAGGTTGCGATCAGTCAATAAACCTTGGCCTATTTTTCCTGGGAAAGCTTAATATAAAACGGCAACTGTTTAATGATAGTGTGTGTAAGTTTTATTAACCATGTTATTCTCTTTTTTTTCCGTATTTTTAACATTACTCCCATTTTGAATAACTTCAAGACTACTATTACGCATTAAACAATATATTTGTTGTGTTGAATATGAACCTTTTAATGTTATAATCAAAATGACACTCTGCACATACGAGCCTCGTTCAGAGAAAATGGGTCTTAATGCATGTACTTAAAGTGTCATCCCATGTCGACACTGTCCGCCTTTGATTTTCGCTAAGAAGAGACTCATTTAAACGAAAAATATAATTTAAGCTGAAAGTGTCGTCCCTGATTATGATGTGCGAACTGCACAGGCTAATCTGGGTTGACACTTTACGCACATGCATTAAGCCCAGAAAGAGGCTCACAACATCAACATTTAACTCACCAACAGTGGCGCGAGAAAACTTCCTATCTGGGAACACAGATGGCAATCCGACTATATTCAACAAAATCAATCAATAAATCAATATTTTTAACACTGATAGAGTCACTCAGAGGACACAATAATAAGTCATAGTATATACAATTTAATTACAAACATTTCACAAGTACATGTATGTGTAAATTACATTAAAAACAACGTATGATATAGTGATTTTAAATCATCGCAAAAACAGAGAATGAATTTTATTGGTTAACTCAAAACTTGTCAAATTAAAGACGGTATGGTTTTGAAATAATAAGGTCTCAAAAAGTGATCCTTTTAGGGATTCCCGTATATTCAGGTGTTGTTTGAACCCCTGTCATGTGCCGCTGCGATAGACCAATACACAGGTCGGAATACACTGGTCGACCCCCCGGTCCTGTCAGCGAAATAACCGGGACGGAAGAAATGTGTTTAGTCGTAACAAGTTATATCATAATGCACAAAGATCCTGCACATACTGAGGCTTATGTTATGTTTATATATTCATGCAAGTGCGCAAAGTGACGTACCAGATAAGCCGTGCAGTCCGCACAGGCTAATTAGGGACAACACTGTCCGCATTAACTTGATTTTCGCTAAGAAGAGGATTCATTTAAACAAACAATACCAAAAAAGCGGAAATTGTCGTCCCTGACTAGCCTGTGCGAACTGCACTGGCTAATATGTGACGAAACTCCACACAAATGCATTAAGACCAGTTTTCCCAGAACGAGGCTTAATTCAATATATTAAAAAATAACTACGACAAAATAGCTATAAGTAAATATAATTTTATGAATTTTATGTCGGAGTACAATTTATAAACATTCATACTGTCTTGCGATACATTTAAAACTGCGATGGCTATTTGCAAGTAGATTGGTATTCTAATTTTTAAATCCGCCGTACTCACAATGCTAAATAATAATAATTATTATTATTAGTAGTAGTAGTAATATTGTAATAAAAATTAATAATAATAATAATAAACTAATAATAATAATAAAATAATAGTAAAATAAAAGTGAAATAATAATGAAATAATAATAAAATAATAATAAAATAATAATTTAATAATAATTAAGTAAAAAATAAATAATAATTAAATAATGATTAAATATTAATTAAATAATAATTAAATAATAATTGAATAAAAATTAAATAATAATTAAATAATAATTAAATAATAATTCAATAGTAATTCAATAATAATTCAATAATGATTCAATAATAATTAAATAATAATTTAATTATAATTAAATAATAATTTTATAATAATTTTATAATAAATTTATAATAATTTTATAATAATTAAACAGAAAAAATAATAATATTTATTATTATTATTATTATTATTATTATTATTATTATTATTATTATTATTATCTTCTTTTTTAATTATAATTATGAGTATAAACATTATTGTGAATTCGCTGGTGGACTATATAATATAATTGACACTGATTATATATAACACGTATAATTAATTTAGTGAAAAATTGTGCTCGGGTACCTAAACTCTTTCGGTTGATAGGGTCTGTGCAAAAAAAAAAACTATCGATAGACGTTTGTCTAAGATACGTACATTTAAACATTTATTGTTCACTATTGTTTTTTTTTCGGCACATTAAGTTTATACATAATATGTTCTTTCTTTTATTTAATAACAAATTGAAAAAAGAAAAGTATGTCGCAATAGATACTATGCGAGAGGATTACAGCTTCAATTACTTTCACGTGAAATTACTTAATAATGAAGACAAGTCAGTCGGGCTTTGATGGTGATTTTGTCTTCGTAATTACTATTTTGGACTTTATATCTTAGTTAATTGTTTTACGAATTACATATCACATTTGTAGTGATTTGTTTATTGTATAAATAAACCTGGAACACTAGCCAGCGATTTGTGTACTATTTACTATGTACTATTTATGATCTCATGCGATTTATACTTGTTAAATCTGTTTGATTAATAACAAGTGTAATAACGCTTTTATTTATCGTCGAGTCTTTGATCGAATAAGAGCTCTTAGTATTAATATATTCAGTCATTTAAATGATAATTCAGAATGTTAAAAAATAATCACTTTATTATAAACTGTCATCATACGTAAAGGTGTAATTTCTTGCAAAAGTTGTAGGACAAAATATACGATTTCACTAGTCTTGTCTTAGTTATAATCGTATTGCCAATGCGCTTTAATTATTTCCTTCTGACGTTTAAGGGTGGTAAGGCAGTGATGCCCGGGTCGAGGGTTGCGATTACCGGAATAAACCCCCTTCGGAAGAAACACCCTTCCCTAAAAACGGCATAGCGGAGGAAACCCCCTTTCACATTTTGCATACACGGAAGAAACACCCTTCCATAGCGGAACAAACCCACTTCCAGTTTTCAGACAGGCGGAATAAACCCACTTCATAACTGTTATTCAAACTGTTCCGATAACCATTGACACGTAATTCGATTAACAATTTTCCTGTTGGAAGCAATAATAAACATATTGCATATTTATGCTCACATTTATGCCGTACTTTTGACACAAATGGTACGCCATACACATTTGTATCACTACATTATTTATTCAAGCTGTGAAACTCAAACATCATTATCGAGATATTTGACCCATTTGAAAGATAGTTGGTAGTTAGAATTAATCAAGATGGTAATACAACGAATAATTTATGATGGGACAAAATTATTATTATTGAAGGATAAAATAGACAAAAATATAATAATATATATTTACATTTATTTACAACGATCAAACAAGCATATATTAAAAAGCAATAAACACATTGCTGATGAAAAAAAGACTTGTAATAGCTGTAACCTGCATACATTCATAATTTTGAATATCCAGTCAGAAATATTGTGTTTCTGAATTATAAATCGGGCGTAAATCGTGTTAGGATTTAGGACATGGCGAAGTGGCACGTAATTGTTCAGGAAATTCTGAATGGTTGTTGAACCTTTTTATAGCCACTTATATTAACATTAGATGAAATGTATAAAATATCTAGGGTTGAGTGTGACATCTTTTCTAAAAAACAAACACGAATTAAAACCAACGCTTTCGAATTAACGAACCACAAATACAAGCGTAGACGCGTATTACCTGTGATTTTAACTGCTGGTACAATATGGAAGGGGGTTTGTTCCGCTATGAAAGGGGTTCTATACAAATATTTCAAGCGTATATGTGTTTGCCTCTGATTTCATTATGGAAGGGGGTTTGTTCCGCTATGGAAGGGGTTTTATTCCGCATAACGCAAAACTAGCGAGGGTGTTTCTTCCGCGTATGCAAAATGTGNACATTAGATGAAATGAATAAAATATCTAGGGTTGAGTGTGACATCTTTTCTAAAAAACAAACACTTATTAAAACCAACGCTATCGAATTAACGAACCACAAATACAAGCGTAGACGCGTATTACCTGTGATTTTCACTGCTTTCAATATGGAAGGAGGTTTGTTCCGCTATGAAAGGGGTTCTATACAAATTAACAAGCGTATATGTGTTTGCCTATGATTTCATTAAGGAAGGGGGTTTGTTCCGCTATGGAAGGGGGTTTATTCCGCATTATGCAAAACTAGCGAGGGTGTTTCTTCCACGTATGCAAAATGTGAAAGGGGGTTTCTTCCGCTATGCTTTTTTTTAGGGAAGTGTGTTTTTCCGGAGGGTGTTTCTTCCGTACACCGAGGGTCGCTGGCCCCTCCCCACTATATCTTTGGATGATGGGGGCACGATCGTTAAGAAAGAAAAATCTCAAGGCGAACGCATTTGAAAATCGCTCTGCTTAATGCATAGGCGTCAAGTGACGTCTCTGGTTAGCCTGTGCAGTCCGCACAGTCTAATCAGTTAAGACACTTTCCGACTAGACTAAATTTGTGTTTAAACGAAAAGTTAAAAAAAAGCGGAAAGTGTCCTACCTGATTAACCTGTGCGGACACTACGCACATGCATTAAGCCTCGTTTTCCCACAGCGATCCTTACATCATATCTAATTCTCGTCCTTAAATTTGGAGATTCTATTTACTCTTTGATTCTTTACCGAAAGTGTTAAACATTCCTATACAATTTTAAATTTTAAACAACATCATGATAAAGAAACGTTATTTACGAAATATCCGCAAAATACACAACTTTTAATAACATAAACATATACATTTGACACTTCAGTACATTATTAAAGAACATAAATAGTGCTTTTTCGAGAAATAATCGCAGTCATACTATCAGATCGTATCAAATCTTGACTACAATCCTGTTAATCGTATGAATTGCAGAAAATGATTGAATGGCTCAAAATTGGTTATGATCAGCACGATCAACTTCGATAAAATGAGCCTCGTTCTCGTTCTGTGCAGGCTAATCTGGGACGACACTTAACGCACATATATTAAGCCTAGTTTTCAGAGAACGCGACTCAATTGTCCATCGAGCTCATATATCATGTCGCATTAGATCGTATTGTATCTTAACAAAGAGCGACACATCGTATCTTGTCGTTCTTCGATATCTCAGTGATCGCGGTCGTTCTTATGAAAGAAATGCAACCTGTAACAGTTGATAAACATTGCGATGACCGGAAAAAATAAAGTTGAAAGTCAATCAGACTGTGTTAATATCATTCGCAGCTCGAAGATATAGCTCAAATCACGAATACAATCGTTAAAACGGGAAAATAAATCGTAGCAACTGCCGTAAAAGAGCGCATAGAGTTATAAACGAACGGGAACCTATACTCGTACAAGATGGTTCTAATATCTATGAACGCGATCATAATGATCACATCAAAACAATAGTCAATCGTGAATTCGTTCGAAAATTCTACGTCTCATCTCTTTATTTTGATAGGTTGCGTTGAGATGTTTGTATAGTGGTTTGCGCACTCGTCTTTCAAACAGATGACGTGAATCGACACCCGCCCTACGACCGTTTGCATGTGACTGTTCCGGATATATGTGTTGGTTTTCCCAAGTATGATGTGGCTTGTTCAAGGAAACAAATGACGGGATATCATAATGAGTCGACTAGTAATAAAACAAGTGCTATGTCGTATTATTATATTGGTATGAACCAATATTCAATATAGCACTATTGAAGATAGCAACTTGATATTTGGCATGCATGTGTATCTCATGGACCTGCACATGTTGAGTGGTGAAAGGTCAAGGTCAAGATCATCATTCTAGGTCAAAGGTCAAATATATGGCTTCAAAGCACAATAGGGGCATTGTGTTTCTACTTTACAGTCGCGTTTTTTGTTAAAAGAAATTAATGACTTGTTGTGGTTAGGTCATGTTGTACTATGTGATGTTAAACCTAGGTGTGTTTCGCCTATAAATTGTATTCCAAAGAAAAATGGAAATACAGACTTGTTACTGATTTAAGATTGCTGAATTATAAGTGTCAACCNGTGGTGAAAGGTCAAGGTCAAGATCATCCTTCTATGTCAAAGGTCAAATATATGGCTTCAAAGCACAAAAGGGGGCATTGTGTTTCACAAACACAGCTCTTGTTTTTCAGATTATATGGAGCTACTGTATATTTCAAAATAATTTATTAGTTTAAGAAGTTTCATGGCGAATTTTGATTGAACAATTTTATATTTCATGTTTGATCTATTTAATTACAATACAATCACCGCTTAATGTAAGAAAAAACGCAGAGCGGAATCTTCATTTCATTATTATTGAATTGAAAAAGATCGGACGTTCAGCAGGATATCAATGTTAAATTTAGACAATAAAAAAAAATAGTAATTACTTTCTATTTTACATCAATTGTTGATATAGGTTACTAATAATTGAACCTCGCTCTTGTTAATTTTGGCTTAATGCATATGCATAAAGTATCGACCCCTGATAAGTCTGTGAATTCCGTTATCATGGAATTATTCGTTTAACGGAAGTCTCTTTTTAACGAAAATCCTTTTAAGGCGGAAATTGTTGTCCCAGATGAGCCTGAGCGGACTGCACAGGCTTAACTGGGACGATACTTTATGCAAATGCATGAAGCCCGTTTTTCTAAGAGCGCTGCCTGCTCAAAATAACAGAACAGATAATACTTATGTGTTTTGTTTAGAACTTTTTTAAACCTGACAGAATTATTCGTCGTTGTGAATTGCATCTTCTTATAACCACGGATAACGTCCGACCAGCACGAGTATACATTCAACCCTTATAGCCGACTGTTACAAGAAAATGTGAAATATATTTATTTTTTATGTAACAGTTAAGCACTTATTTCATTTAGAATAATAAAGATTGCAGGTAGATTTTTTTTGTTTTGTTTTTATAAGTTTAGTTCTTAAGTCCAGAGCCATAATGTTGAATGTTGTTACGGAAGCATTGGATGCTAAAATAATTATTTTTTTTAAATGAGCCTCGCTCTAAAATAACGGGGCTAAATGCATGTGCGTTAAGTGTGATCTCAGATNTTAGCCTGAGCGGACTGCACAGGCTTAACTGGGACGATACTTTGTGCAAATGCATTAGCCCGGTTGCAAAAGCCCGGTTTTCTAAGAGCGCTGCCTGCTCAAAATAACAGAACAGGTAATACTTATGTGTTTTGTTTAGAACTTTTTTGAACCTGACAGAATTATGCTTCGTTGTGAATTGCATCTTCTTATAACCATGGATAACGTCCCACCAGCACGAGTATACATTCAACCCTTTTAGGCGACTGTTACACGAATATATGAAATATATTTATGTTTTATGTAACAGTTAAGCACTTATTCCATTAAGAAAAATAAAGATTGCAGGTAGTTTTTTTTTTAATTTAGTTCTTATGTCCAGAGCCATAATGGTGAATGTTGTGACGGAAGCATTGGATGCTAAAATAACATTTTGTTTACATAATAACAGGCTGTCGTCTGCTGCACAGAAACGCTTTAAGCATTTTTCGTCTGCTAAACAGAAGTTATCCACACAGGCAGTCATTGGTTACGGGTCCTACCGATAGTGATTTCCAAAATTGCGTCTGCATTATTTGTGAGCTTATTGTTTTACAAAATTCTACCAAACGTCTTTCGAAATATTGTTTGTTTACATATACAAGTACCCACAAAGCCGCTGATTTCACACCGATGCACCTGGCACCATCAGTTTAAATTAAGTTTGTTTCGGTTTCAAAGGCCTATTATTCAACAACGAAACATTTTTTAACTATGTCTATATGCCAACTATAAACCTGCCATCTCCAACCTTGACTCGTATTTCAAAAAGACCCCAGTGTTTGTGTACACCAGCGAGCTCTTTTACAGCTTGCACGTTTATTGTATCTGTTCAAATTGATAAGCATGGTCGTTTGTCCTTTTTACATCATTTCATATAAATTTATACAGTGCATTTTTAAAAACAGAATGTAAAATGTACGTTTTTTTTCCTTGTTCGAAAATTAAAAAGCCACATAAACTCATACATAAATAATCGGCAAACAACGACATCATGATCGTTACAAAAAAATTACAAGAGAAGACCATGTTCATGTCCAATCATATGAGCCGCGTTCTGTGAAAACTGGGCTGATTGCATGTGCGTTAAGTGTCGACCCTGATTAGCCTGTGCAGTTCGCAATAGCCAATCAGAGACGACACTTTCCGCTTGTGTGGAATTTTTCGTTATAAGGAGGTATCTTCTTAACGAAATTCCTGTCTAAATGGTAAGTGTCGTCCCTGATAAGCCTGTGCGGACCACAAAGGCCAATCCGGGACGACACTTTTCTCAGAACGAGGCTCACATGGCTACTTACAATGCTCCACAAGCTGCGTAAAAACTATGTTTACGTTGTTTCAAGACTTGTTTTTACTGGCGCCTTAACGAACACAACAATTTTAGTCTCGATGGATGAAAACGGGGCTTAATGCATGCGTATATAGTGTCGTCCCACATTGGTCTGTGCAGTCCGTACAGGCTAATCAGGGACGATACTTTCCGCCTAGACTGGATTTTCGTTAAGAAGAGACTCCATTTCTACGAAAACATCCATTAAAGCGGAAAGTGAGCCTGTGTGGACGTCACATGCTAGTTTGGGACAAAACTTTACTCACATGCATGAAGCCCCGTTTCCCAGAGCGAGGCTCATTTTCATTACAAAGACTGTATTTACGTAAGCTATCTTGAATCTTAAAAACTATTATTGACTCATTTTGTCCTATTGTCAAGTCATAAATTCTCAATCAACACACACGTAGTCATGGTCAGTAATTGGGCAAAGATAAAAATGGTAAAAAGATAAAAATGGTATAATGACCACTTGACATGATACAAAACCTCTTAACATTTATTGCCATTTTATAGTCGTGAGGAAGCATGCTGTCTCTGTCAATTAATAGTGTGGCCATGTACTAGCACAGATTTGTCAGGTAAAAACTAAGAAGACATCCATCCACCGTTTTCTTAACTGAAGTTTGTGTATGGGAATGTTTTAATTCACACATTAAATCTGCAATGTCATGTTACGTTAACGTCTTCATTCAATTTAGCGCCAATGTAAGCGTATTGAGCACCTTTTAATTTTGAAATGAAGTTTTCTTGCATGACAAATGAGCGAGAAGTGTTAAAAGTCTGTAAACGTTTGTCCGATTTTTTCAGCTGTCATGAACCAAATTTGCACAAATGCATGCACAATAAGTAGATAATCCTGATATATGGCTTACAGATGTTTGTGTCGCTGTCTAATTCATGCAAAAAGAAAACCATAAATCCAGCTTTGACTATTTAAGTAAACCTTAATAATATTGTATTGCATTTTCTTTCATACATGCATTCATACAAATATACATGTAAATATACTACAAGTTGATGTTATCGAATGAAAAGAAAAAAGCAAAAGGGTTGGGTCACAAGTTTTAACAACATGAGATGACGACCCTTCCCATAAGTTCAACCAATTGTCAGAACAATATTACTATTTATTAATCTTCAGAACATGTCAGATGGACGCAGATATTGAGATAACGTAATAAAGAGTAACTGCATTAATTGTACATATAACTTTTGAAATATTAGTACCGTTGTGGGAAAACTGTGCTTAAGGCCCAGTCTCACTATCGCATTGTGCGATGCCGGTGGAGCCCCGGTGCGTGATCCGGGGTCTACCGGGATGAACCGGGGCTCCAACGGGGCTCAACCGGGGACGTCCGGGATGAACCGGGGCTCCACCGGCAAACTATTAAAATGTTTACTACCTCCGGGATGAACCGGGGCTCCACCGGCATGTTATGTCACCGGGGCTCTGCCGGGACGCCACCGGCTTTCACCGGGGCTCCACCGAGACGTCACCGGCTACGACCGGGGCACTTCCGGCTACGATCGGGACTCACCGGGGCGTCACCGGGATAAACCGTAGCTCTACCGGGGCTGACCGGGACTCTGCCGGGATGTAAACCGGGACAGTACCGGGGCAGCACCGGGAAAATATGTGACCGCGCTAAAAAAAAATAACCATCGATCATCCCGGTAGTCGCCGGTCGACCGGCTCTATCAAACCGGGATGAACCGGGGCTACACCGGCAATAGTGAGACTTGGGCTTTACCGGTTAATGCATCTGCGCCAAGTGTCGTCTCAGATAAGGTCGTGCATTCCGCCCAGGCAAACCAGGGACGACACTTTCTGCTTTTATGGATTTTTTCATCTAAAGATTAATTAAATGAAGGCGGAAGGTATCGTCGCCGATTAGCCTGTGTGGACTGCACAGGCTTATCTGGGATTACACTTTACGCACATACGTTAAGCCCAGTTTTCCCAGAACGAGGCTCGTTTAATAAAGACTCATACTGAGATGTATAAAGAAAGGCGGGATCAAATTCTGCGCAAAATAATCCTCTTTAATATGTTATATTTAGGCCATACTGTTCAGGTAATTGTCTAAAGGTCAGATTTCAAACTCCCATAAGGTCAACCGTGAAAACGCTAATAACCACACAAATGGTAATCTTACAATTCGGTGATTTGCACATCTTTGTAGTGTGATGACAAATAATAAATTGTTAGACACGGTGAGAACAAATAACATGGTTGAGCCTCAAACACCGCTATACAGCCATGTTATGAAGAAAACCCAGATGTTTAACTATATTTTAGTGGATACCACGAAAAAAAAACATATTACTGAATATTATTAATCAAACCGAGGCATAATTTTCCATTTACTCAAGGCGTATCACGTGAATTGTGAAGACAGTCGCAAGAATGTGACATTGACTAGTGGCACGGTTTCTTTATGACAAAATAAAGACTTATGAAATCGTTTATGACCTAATTTGACAAACGACATTGGTGTTTGTGATTACTAAAACCTCTGCGTTATGTGAACTAGTACACGAACTTGCCATGTATGTTTAAAAAGCAACAGGCATGTGGTCTTAAACGAGATGACCTTACACATATTTTGAATTATTGTCTTATTTTAAGTAGCGTTACCTTTACATACTGATATCGCTATGATCATATCTGAATCGTACCCGTAGCATACCTCATAATCAGCCATCGAGTTTTACAATTCAAGTACAGTAACGTCTAATGAAGCCTGTTAATACATTGAGCCTCGTTCTGTGAAAACTGGGCTTAATGCATGTGCGTTAAGTGTCCTTCCATATTAATCGGTACAGTCCGCACAAGCTAATCAAGGACGACACTTTCCGCTTTTATTGTATTTTTCATTTTAAGAAAGTCTCTTCTTGGTGAAAATCCAGTTTAGGTGTAAAGTGTCGGTTCTGATTAGCCTGTGCGGACTGCACATCCTAATCGGGCACGACACAATACGCACATGCATTAAGTACAGTTTTCCAAAAACGACTTTTCAATTAAATTTCCATAAATTGTTATTATGACATCTCTCTAATGACCATCATAATTGCGGTAAGCCTTCTACATTTGCATTCGTTTGAGATTTATCAATTCAATTTCGGTATCGATTTCGAAGACTTTTTGCCTTTTTATATATATTTATATTTATTTTTCGCTTTTCAAGGGTTAGAGNGGGGGGGGGGGGGTAGTCAAATGATGACGATCAAGATGGCGACGTCCGTGCGAAACAGGTATTTTTCGCAGTTTTATACCCTTTATTACTTTTGTTTAATTTTTAAATGCTGGTCACTTTCCAGCCGTATCAATAAGAAAGTGATAAGCGTTTATTTCGTATCAATATTCGCTTTACATCGCGACTTTACTTGCTACGAATTTTCTTAGTGGGAGCTGTAATTTTATTATCCCGCTAAGAAATTCTCCGCTTACATTATCACGCGATTACCCCTCTCTGAAGGTTAACGAGATTTATATTTTATTTTATTGTGGCTTGATATTTCTTTTGTTGGTGTGTGCAACATCTTTGATACGTTGCAGTCCTCCATAGAGAAACTACAATTAAAGTAATGCAAGATCGAGACACATTCAGAAGAGATTATTTAAATATATATATATATATATATATGTGTACTACAGATTTAAACCATGTCACAAATATTAAAATACAAGGATAGCACAAAAAAGGAAGTAAATCCTTATTTCCGTTGTGGTCCTTAAT
>VMBQ01000897.1:27721-43944 GCA_007657795.1 Dreissena rostriformis | reverse complement strand
TATATTATCCTACAATAATAAGCGCGTGAGTTTGAACGAGGTTTAACATAGTACTTTTTCAAATAAGAGCATATTTTCAATTTAAAACGGCAAAACCCGAAAAAAAAACATATAACAGCAGGACAGGATTAGAATGATTCAAAACGATTACATTATAGCGTACAATATGCAGGATAAAAAATGAATTTTTCAACTGGCATTTATTTTTTCCGCTCCAACGAATATTTTATACTGATTTTTTGTTTTCATTGCCTTTTATATTTTCCGCTCAAAGATCACTCACGCATTTGGCACGTTAACCCGTCATACATATATCACATATCACTCATGTCATGTGAGAAAACTTTTGAAATGCATTCGAGTTACAAATAGATTTGTTGAAAATATATTCACGTCAAATAATCCGTATTGCATTACGAGACAAGTCATGACAAACAAAAATCAACAATTTTAACGCATCAGTTATTCAAGTTTTTCTTGATTGGCTTGCTTTTGCTAAAAAATAAATGTTACATAAACTTAGTTGAAAACATTTAATCAGTAAAAACATTCTGTCCCATATATTTATGTATACCAAACCAACATTTATTGTTTTCTTTTGCGCAACTTGCAGTTTCAAAAACTCAAATCCCACCATCCACCATCCGATAGTTAACTTTTGGTTCGATTTTACATGGTACTTCAATAATGCACTTAAAATCCTTATATGGTACATGTAGCTTTGATATAGTACTAAAAACCTCATATAGTACTTCAAGTCTTTATATGGTACTTCAAGTCTTTATATGGTACTTCAAGCCTTTATATGGTACTTCAAGCCTTTATATGGTACTTAATTAACGACATGAAAGATATGTAATAACCAAGGGTGCAGTGTGGTTATTCTGTCTAGCAGATGAGGTATTGTTATAATTGATTCTGTGCATGTCAAGGCAAACTGAAGAACGCGTCTATTATTACATGTCACGTATGTTTTGAATAACTTGATCCGAGATTACACGTAGCACATTTTAATATGCGTGGTCGCATAATGTCAGATAGCAAGTTAACCACGAATTTCCGTTTTTCTTACTTTTTATCTACCCAAAATCTTAAACATCAAACCAAACTATGTACATACCGGGTTGGCTTCACACTACCTGTATTTACAAGTACGATTTGAAAAGTGCAGTGCACAACTCCCACAGTTTTAAGAAATTAGTTCTATTTTTGTCTTGTTTTTGTAACTTGATATTCACGAAATTACGAAAGCTATTTAAAGATCAGCGACTAATAATTATATATGTATGCTTGATTTTTTTCGATGCTTCTTATACTCAGTTTAAACAATCACAACAAACCATTGATCAATTATGCAAATGTTATTTTTATTTACGGCTGTCGTCTTTTTTGGTGTATTAATGCGTTTTATTAAAATTAAATCACAATATGATCTGATTGAATAGCCATTCACGAATAGTATTAACTTAATTTTAAATATAATACAATGTTAAATAGTTTTAGAAATTTGTTACGTTATTCGAACCAGACAAGTTCGTTTAAAAACTGAATTTCAATTTAAACCACTTGGCTTCTACAACGGACGACTCCTCGTGATACAGTAACGGTATATAACATGTCCTTCAATTGTTTAAAAAAAAATCATTCAAAATCAGTCACCGTGACCACGTGGGACTTTGGTTCTTAATGGGGAGGAAAGATACGGCAAACAAAGTCCTTTGAGACAATAACTACCACGCAACTTCCCTATGTATCTATTGTACATTTAACAGGTTCTACTAATCTGTGTAATTAACTTACAAATGGGTCAACTGATACATTTCAGAGATAAGGCTGTAGGGTGTTCATTAATTTCCGGGCCGCTTTATGGCGCCTGTCGTCCTGGGGCCGATCCTCACTGTTTACGAGCTCGTTTGTAAATAACACAGAGAGCAATCGGCAAACATAATACCGATCTAGAGGAGCTCCATGTTTGCCATGTATTCCGATTTTTACCTGGCAAAAGTGTGCATGAATACGGTTATTCAAATTTAATTTCATAATTATGCAAAACGGTTGTGTTTAGCAATTTTGGACAATTTGTATGCTTCTTTCGTCTGGCTAGATCACCACTGAAATGGATTGTGTTAGTCTCTAACTTCTAGTTAGGAGCATATTAATTACAAAACTTATTTATACAGTAATATGATGTGTGTGACAGACGAAAGTGGTCATGATTAATTACGGACTATCACAAAGCAAGTTTGACCAGTCAAATTAGCCTGTGTCCTGAATTAGCCTACGCCCGTTAATGCGTGTGGTCTGTCAATCGTACACATGTCAACTGACCTCTCACGTGCAGTGTGTCGCCCCAACTTCATGTGTACCACGGTAAAATATCAATATGACATTGAACAAGTAATTAGGCCAAGTCCTGAAAACTGACCGATCTCTTTTGATTAATAACCAGTCCACACCGCCGGATAATCTGTTACAAACGACTTTTCCCGTGTTTGAACTGTTGTAAAAGCCTATGGATTTAGCTAAAGCGGAATAGCAGAAGGGGGACTTCCATTCTTATGCCCAAACCCCCTGATATTAAAATATGTGATCCGTTTCCATTTTCCCCATCCTTTCAAAATATTTTCATCCTTTTTTTCCCCTTTTTCATTTGTCACTGTTCTCATCAATACACACCCAACTTGTTTGTACTTGCTATTGACGAATTTATATATTAGCAAGCAGTATAAATTGATGTAAATATCAAATCTTTTTTTAATAAACATATAGCTCATTGAGTATATTCTAAATGGATGATGTGATTGAATACGAGTACTTGAGTGGTGAGAGCAATGAACAAAGTTAACCATCCGAAGATTTTTCGCAAAAGAGGTCACCCTTCCCCTTTTTGTGCCTCCTGTCCCTTTTGTGGTCCCCCTGTCATTTTTAGTCTGGCTAAATCCCCAAACCCCATCTTCGTTTTATTATCCGTAGCGCTTTAAATAACTGAACTCAGTTGGGTAGTTAAATTGTATCAATATGTCGATTGATGAGTCATGGACACCGTCTCATTCATAATACACGCATCCCTATGGCACTCCCTCTACAATCCACAGCGCAGAAGAGTTGTTAACTAAGAAGTCACGCTTGGTTGATTTGTGATTAATTAAAGCTAGAGGATGAATTTGTGCATGAGCATGGAAACAATTTAAATGTGATTTTATGTTTAAACTTTGTGAAGTTATAAATCTGCCAGTACTTTTTACGACCGTTTAGCAATGGTATTATATCTTTTATGTTCTTATAAGTGTTATTGAGTATGAGCTAACAGGCAAGATGTATATCAGATTCAAACCTAAAATACCTAAGCTTTAGATTTGTTATGCAAAAAGAAGAAAAACAAGATGCTGCGTTCAATACATGCAAATGCCCCGATGGAGACATTCTCAGTATTGATAAATTTGCCAATTCAAATAGGTTTAAGTCCAAATGAAGAACAATTTCAAGGTCGAAAAAATATCACGTGACATGGGTGTATTGAAAGCGTTTAAAGACATCACCCAAGCAAGTATCACAGCTTTGTAGGACGACTTTTATTTCAGACGAAACCTGTATTTTGGGTTAACCTCGTACAGACGGACAGGCCAATCGCTCTACGCCTCCCGACATCTGTAGATGCTGGGGGGCATAAAAACATTCACGCGTTGATTAACAAGAATGTCCACACGAGGTAATTAATATCAATTACAGCTGTTGTAGTTTTTGTTACAAATGAGATACACAGAAAAAAATTGTGTTGTAGGATATGGACTGGAGGTATGAGACAGAAAACAAAATTATAAAAAAGTTTCGCAGTAAATCCTTTATTTATGTATATGTATTTTTATTGGTGAAAGTTTGTTGTGGCTGTTTGGGTCGAGGGTTTCGGTGAAAAAGTGGAAGAATTTAAGTTTATGATTGAATCTTTTAATGACTTGTTATGCACTATTGCGGTCAGCAGTTTGACCATGGGGGAAACTGGTGTGCTTAGTGTGTCAGCTAAGAATCTCCCTTCCTCTTACTGATTCTGGAAATGCATGTTATCCCATTTGGTTCGTTTGCTTTGTTGGAGGTTTCCCCGTTTTCATTGGTTCTATACCACTTGGTAACATTTTAAACAGTTTTCAAAGCGCCACGGCAAAAACATGGTCAGAAAATTAGATGTTTTTTTAGTTAAGTTAATCCAAACAACAATCGTTTGGTGCTACTGTTGACGACAGAGACATGATTTAAACATATCTTGCTTTATATGTAAGTTCATTAAAAACAGTTCACGCCATCACGCAGTTGTGGCCAATGTTAACTCGGATGCATAGTTTAAACAAACTTCGAAGAGGCCCACTATTGAATTTATTTGGCTAATGAAGTTATATGAAAAAAGTGACGTCCGGGGTGTGACCCGTTTTGACCTAAAATATATCATTTATACACACTGTGTAGAGAACCATTTTCTGATGTTTTAGAGATTTTGCTAAAAGTCCATAGTAAACATGTGACCCTCGGGGCGTGGTCATCTTTGAGCCAAGGGCTATTCCTTTGTATAGGACTTCTATATGATGCTATAAACCAAATATGTAAGCCAAGGGCTTTAATATTTTGAAGAAAAAAAAGTTAAAAAGATAAGGTAATGTTATCCTGGTGACCCTCGGTGAAAGGCCACTTTGGACCCCAGGGTCAAAAATGTTAACGCTGTGCGCTCAATGCTGACAACAACAACTATGAACTAATTTTTTCGAAACCCGTAAGCTCGAGCTTACAATTCAACCAATCATATTAGAGGTGACAGTTAACATCGATGAGAATTATATTTTTAGAAAGGTATGGTGGAAACTTTAACCAGAATAGCATTATGTTAGAAATTAAACATTTGAATTCGCGATTAAAATTAGCCAACAAACTTTGTAGAGGAACTCTATATGATGCTATGTACCTGATATGAAAAAAACATGGGCTTTGCGGTTTCATACAAGATGTTTGTTTACCCAGTGTGCATAACTGGTGACCAACGGAGAGGGGCTTCTTTTGACCACAAGAGCATGATTTGAACCCGCTTTGTAGGAGACCTTTTGATGATGCTACATACCAAATATGAATATTGTGGTTTCAGATAAGAAGACTTTTAAAGGATTTATATATACAAGTCTATGTTGAACTGGTGACCCTGGGGCGTGACCAGGTTTCAACCCAGGGTCATGATTCGAAAAAAATTGTAGTGGACCTCTCGATGATGCTACCTACCAAATATGTAAGCCTTTGTTTTAACGGTTTTAAACAAGAAGCTTTTAAACAGTTTTCCCAATATATATGCAAAACTGGTGACCCCGGGGCAAGACCAGTTTTGACCTCAGGGGCATAATTTGAACAAACTTTGTAGATTCCAACAATAAGATGCTACGTACCAAATATAAAACCTCTTCAACAAGCTTATTCAGAGGGAAAATATTATACAATGTTTAGTGTTCATTTGTAAAGAAAAACATTTTGGGCCCCGGGGCCTTATCAATCAACGAAGCGTTACGATTTGAAAAAAAAAATCATAGAGGACCATCCAATGAACTTTCCTGTGAAGTGTCATCAAAGTCTGCACAGAAGTTCAGTGAGAGATGACCTTTGAAGTAGAAAAATTGACGCGCTGACACACGGACTTTAAGGCAGGCCCGCCCAGAACCGTCGAGTATACTGTTGTTTTCACAAGACCGGTCCGTCAAACAATAGATTTCCAGATTATGAATGGCTAAAATCACCGCTAATCAAACTTCATCGTTGTGTCGATTGTGTGAATAAACCATAAACCACATAAAACAGAGTGTGGTTAAGATTTGTGTGAAACGAGTCAATATAAAGACCAGTCATATCCTGTTAGGAAATCGTTATTTGAAAAATAGCTACACGGTAATAATTAGTCAATCCCAAATACCTGATGTTTACCGCAAAAGGTAAACAGTGAATACAACTATGTACAATTTTCCAATAGGCTTCAGGTAAAATCCAATATTAATCATGTCCCGAGTGTTGCGCTGAGGCAATCAATAGCAGTGCATAGACAGGTTATTATATGCAATGACACTATTTTCGAACATGTTACCAGGTTACAGGATGTTTTTAATGCCCATTTATAATTCAAAACACTAATTAACTCATAAAAGACAGGAACACTAGTCACTTCCACGTGTCACAGATATACAGGTAATGTTTACATACAAAATATCATATTACATGCATCAATAACCGAGAAACACATTTGGTACAAATTTCGAGTATAAACACTGTTTTAAACTTACCTGTGTATTTCAGGAACAATCCAAGAACAAGTCCTAAAGTTACCAGGATCTTCGACTCCCTCCAATCCATGGTTTTGGAAATTTAATTGATTGTTTCAACAATTTTTTGGAAAAATCCGCTTTAACGCTCATTCACTGAAACATCCCAATGATCAATAACAGACGCTCCTCTCGGTCCGCGCTTTGCTTTACATTAAACCAAAACAAGCGTTTGTTGGACTCAAAAGGCGCGGTACGATTGTTTATTGTTATCAATTATTTCAAGGGTTTAACTTTATGTACAAAGCCTGTTACACGGTTACACTTTCCACGATGTTTTTAGTGAAACAATGCAAAGTCCGATATTTCATAAAGTAACACGTTGAGTTAAACATCGATCGATTCGCGAATATGTTCCGTGTATAAAATAAACTGCGCACATTCCGGGTTTCAGTTTAAGTTAGTCATTCACGTTGCAGTTGTTTATATAAACTTGTGACGCACAGATAATGGCTATATATGGACACCGCGGCTATCAATGGGCATATTGGACAGACGATAACAGTCTGACCGTTCTTAGATAACGTCTTCCTACGCCATTAGATAACAAATTCTATGAATAGAAAGAGGATACATTTGAAACTGGCTTAACTTTAATTTACAAAAGTCCGGAGGTCCACTTGCTTAAATTTACTAATTTCATTAATTTAAAGCTCACCTGAGCACAAAGCTATTGGGATCAGCGCGTCGTGCGGTGTACATGTTTAGTTCGTTCCCACTGTAGAGGATACGGTTTTGATCTTGATGAAACTTGGTCTGTTTGTTTATATTGACAATACCTAGTTCAGTTCGAATCTGGGTCAAGTTGTTCACAATTTCAAAGCTTAGAAAAATCGTGTTACCAATATAGAAGCCACCTTATATACTCAATCGTGATGAAACTTGGTCAGATAGTCAATCTTGACAATTTACCGGTATGCCAAGTTTGAATCTGGGTCAATCTTGGTCGCCATGTCAAATCCAATAAAAACCTTGTTTCCACAGAAGCCAAATCGATTATTCAATTATGATGAAACTTGATAAGAATGTTTATCTTTTCAATATTAATTCTATGTTCGAATTTAGGTCAGATGGGGTAAAGAACTATATCATCATGTCAAATCTACGACGATTTGTTGCACCGTGAACTCAGGTAAGCGATTCAGGGCTATCATCTTATAAACGCATTATAAATTATTAGTGTGTAACCTAATTATAATGCATCTATGTATGCCTGTTTTTTCCTGTCTATATTCAGATCTAGTATAAAACTGAATAACGTGAACTGAATCAAAGCGCTGAAAGCGTTACAGCTGTTCCCTATTGTCTAAACAGAGGGCACGGTAGTACCGCACTTTTGAATAAACCTAGCTTCGGTATTCAAAACCGAAGATCGTTCACTTTTTTTCTATACCACTGACCAAGTAGTAAATATAAAGAGTTAAACGAAACGTACTTTGGTTGTGCCTTGCGAACCCTCATTATGACAGGTACATCATAACTATGACTTTCGTAGTTATCATCATCAGCGTGGTCGCTGGCATAAATCGACATCAACGTCGTCATCGAAATCAACATCATCATTATTGTTATCTTACCGTCATCATATCATATCTTTAATGTCATCATCACCGTCATAATCAACATCAGCGTAGTCATCATGTTTATAATCACCAGATGATAACAATTGCTATCGTCGGTCAATATCATTTCGCTTAGATATGTAAATATCAGGAATTCTCTGTAAATATCAGGAATTCTCAATTCTGGTTTTTGATTTATTGCTTTGAAACACGTGATTAATATGATGACGGTTAAGATTATTATGACGATAAAGTGTGGATGACTGAGACGATTGAGATAATGGTGGTGATGGTAATCTGGTGTTGTTGTTGTTGATGATGATAGTGAACATAATGTTGGGGATTGCATTTTCGTTGTTGGTACTGTTGTTGATGATGAGTGTGATGTTCCGCGGCTGAATTCTATGATCACTAACAACAAACGTCGAACGCAATGAACGGTGTTCAATACCAAAGATTGACGGCAAAGTTCGTTTATACGATAACGTTTTTTGGATTTAAAAACACCAATATTGGGTTGAAACCAAAGGGTTGTGCAAGCAGGCACAATTCAGTTTGTTAGAATGTTGTTTTTTGATGTTGTTGTTGTTTTTCAATAATAAAAACACTGAAAGAAATTAAGCGCTTAAATGTTGAGAGGTTTGTTGACACAATTAATTTTAAATCGGTGCAGCGTTAATTCAATTAAGAATATACATGTATGTTTATAAGTTAATGATTGTGTAATAATTCAATTTCGGTTAAGTAATTTAAATATTGTAATATTTGAACATGGTTTTAATATAAATTATCGTTCATATATCTAAGCAATTTCATAAACTGAATCGCCTCAATAGCAACTCGATCTTCACTTAAGTTAAGCGTATTTAATTTCCTCTGATCTCAATAGTGTTTCTTAACTTTGATAAGAATTAATTCATTAATAAATACTATTGTAACTGAACAACGAATTTAGACAGTAAACATATATGAACACGCCATCAATTTAATGTGTTAATGTATAAACACATCCTTATAAATACTGAAGTGGTACTAGAAAGTGCTTTTGCCGACTTTTAGCTATCTACATGATTTCTATACGTAATACGTAAACCACACATTAAACGACTATACGTCTTACGTAAAAAATGTGTTAATCCAATTAATTTGAGAACAGTGTTGAAAATTAAAGTTTAATATAGATACAGATGTTCAAATTAAATTATAATTATGAAACAATACTTGTAGGTCATAGTTTGATGTCAATTAACCCACTGCCAGAAGTTTGGAGGCGTAGGGGTTTATCACGAGTGCGATTTGATACCACGCATCTAAACTTCCGGCCGTAGGGTATTTGACAACACAATATGACCTACAAGTATCACTTAGATTTTAACACGTCTTTATTATACTGGCTATTTCATACAAATTTTCGCCCATCAATAATCGTGTGCAACGGCTGTTCGATTAATTAATGTGCATATTTTCTAAAACTCGTACATTCCCACACAGAAACTAACAGTTAAAGATTGCACATAAAAAGCAAGCAATTTGTATATACCATATATCCCTTGATACACTGTTCTGTTTTGTATATACTATATATCCCTAGATACATTGCGGTAAAGATGTATATACCATATATCCCTAGATACACTGCGGTAAAGATGTATATACCATATATCCCTAGATACACTGCGGTAAAGATGTATAAACCATATATCCCTAGATACACTGTTCTGTTTTGTATATACCATATATCCCTAGATACACTGTTCTGTTTTGTATATACCATATATCCCTAGATACAATGCGGTAAAGATGAATGATGAGATATAGCTATATAAATTTGACATGCTGTAAACAATGAATACATCGTTATAAGTTAATGAGCATATAATTATTCGATTCGTTGCACTAGAACGAAGACACTGTACCTTGAACGTTTAACTTGTTGCTGCAATTACAAATTAAAATAAAGCGAGCAGTTTGTATTCATTAAGAAACAATCGTTTATACATGTCTTAAAGAAAACCCGTTAAACGCTCTACGTTATATTTGCATAAGTCATTTAAATGTCAGCACCTATTGGTACGAGTATTCAAATTTATTGAAATCAAAACAGATGATTCTTAGATAGAACATTTTACGATGGTGAAGATGGAAGCAGGCGATGCTATTTTCAGACACACGCTTAGTCATGAACGTGTTTATGCATACATTTGACATTTTCGCCATCCTTTTATCATTACTGATCTGAAAGTTCGGCTCTAGATGAATTTTTGATCTTGTTCACCGGGAAAAATGGTAGAATTAGTATTATGAACACATTTACGGTCGCAAATTCGACCCAGTTTTGACGAACCATGCTGTTATCGTTTTGGTTTTGTGGTGTTTAATCATGGGCATATGGGGTAAAACCTAGGTCATCATTCAAATTATAATTGGAAGTTTGTGAGCAAGTTTGAGGACAATCTAAACAAAATCTTGTCGCAATATAAGACTATGACATATTTGCCACTTCTGAAACTGTGCATGATTGGTAAGAAAATTGTTTTCTCTGGCAAAAATATTCTTGTGAAAATATTGTGTGTCCCAATATTCATAAAGTTTAACAATAATGTTCGTCTCTATGTGAGTCTGGATCCCATCTAATAAGGTCACGCAATAGGTCACACATTAAAATAATAATAAAAATCTTAACAAAATTGGCCAGACACACGACTTACATAAGGTGATAATAAAAGCTCACCACGAATACAAAGAGTTCATGTGAGATAAAAAACATTTTTCTAAAAAGATTGTTTATGTCAGATGGGATACCAGATTTCAATTATGAAATATCAATTCTTGAAATATGTTACTCAGATGAGCGATGAACTATCATAGGAAAGCTTCTAAAGCTCGTTCAGCTCTACATTCAGCTGTAAGGCGTCATCAGGATGAACAGGGCTTGCAACGGAAGACTTTTGCATTTTTACAGGTTCTTCAAATGTTTCTTTGACTGCAAACCATTTTCTGTTTTCCGTTAAGACTTGTGCAAACGTTCACATCTTCCACATTCACTTTTGTGCTGCATACATGACGATCAATGAATTCGAGAAGAAACCAAAGTACATCCGGTTTTCCTGAATGTAGTGCAGTATAACGCTTTTATTGGTGAATATCATATGACCTCCATGAAGTTTTTTGAAAATCTGTCCAAATCTTTCGTTGAACATATATGAAACAGAATTGCAGGTACTCTTTTACAATCGGGCTGGTTATAGATGTCCAACATCCCACCGTCCAGATATCTTTACAATTTAAAGAGATGTATACACCACTGAATCACCAGTTATGTATGTGTTCCCTACTGCGCTTCTCTGTTTGTATTTGTTGTACTCTGGCAATACATGAAACTTTTGACGCCGGAAAAAAAGAACCAGTGGAATGATATCTAAACAATGGTTTAAAGAAGCTCAATAGGCCATTGTCTATTCCAACATCAGATCTGAACATCCTGGGAGCACATCCGTTGTACCTCAAACAAGCAAGAAAATGCTTGGCAACAGCGGCCGGATCATTGTTACTTGATGCAACTTAAACCCACATAACTATACGGCTATAACCATCAATGCAACCGTAAATAGAGAAACCAACCGGTTTTAATTACCATACCCTTTTACACGCCAAAATAATAAGGTCCTTTTGACGTATAAACTCTTCTCTGTAAGCTGTGAGCTTTACGTTCGTTTGGTGAATTCGGGATCATTTTGTTCTACTACGAATTTGTGGTCTTTGCAAAGTTGTTTAACGAGGTCCTATAACCTAAGCACAGACCACTTACGATACACTCGTAAAACAATTGCAGCGGGGTAGTTTAGGAGCCGTCTATACAGACCCATATCTCAGTAATACATTTGTACTAATATCGCTGTCAAAAAATACCACTATTGAAGCAAAATTAAGTCCATCCGGAAAATAACTTTTGATCAAGTCGTTTATGTGTACATGATTTGGAGACAAATTGATGTTCGACGGAAGAACACCATCCACCAACAAAACATACACAGAAAAAGTTACATGGATATATATGTGAAATCTTCGACATGATCCCTTGTTTGTTTCAGCTGATTTTCAAAAGGAAGAACAACACGGTAACTCATAACAAAAACATAGTTACAAATAATAAATATATTGTTAATACATTAAAATACCATTTGCGTCATAAATCCTAGACTAGTCTATAAATTATTTAACAAATGTACAGCATAAAACTTAAGTATATGCAAGTCATTTTGAATATAAAATATTCCTTCTTTCTTTGAGAATACTAACGCAGGATTTGGCTGATATATAAAGCAACCTCTCATCTGTAAATATGTATTTAAGTTTCTCAGTATCTGACATGTTGTGACATTTCGAAGTTTCAATTACAATGTCCATTAGACTTTTCCTGATATTCACATATAAAGGACAATGAAAAATTACATGTTTCTCATCTTCCACTATGTTTTTACAATGGAAACATGTTCTATTCAATATTTTCATATCGACCAGTTTCTTATCTAAGCGGCGCCACACCGCATCGAAACTTAGCTAATGCACTTCTATATAAAAATGGTATGCTATCTTTAACATAAGGTTCTGTTCCAAAGACTGTTTTAAATAATCTATATAGTCTCAATTTATTATGACCAACACCTCTAGTTCCAGTATTACTATTGACTTCACTTCTCCATTTGACATTTTCTTTTTCAAGAATCCTAGATTCTACATCATTTACAATATATTTAATATTGTTAATAGGTACATCAACTAAATCAGACATGTTTACATCTCTCAGATATGACTTTATCCTTAAATAGCCATTTTTAACATTTCTTGATTTAGACCACAAGTACATTTTCTTATTTATTCTGGAATCATTCATATTTACATTTCTAAAATGTTGTCTAATTACAGCTCCCCATTGCTTTACAATTGGTGGTTTCCAACCCATTTCACCAAGAACTGCCGCATAAGGGTTGTATTTACCGACACCTAAATGATACCGCATAACCCGATTCTGGACAGCATTAATACACGAGTAAGATTTATCGCCCCATATTGGTGCACTATAGCTGATAATAGGCCAAACCATAGAATCAAACAGCTTGGTGAAAGTAGCATATTGGAAACCTCCAAATGCTTTACTTTTCGAAATAACGAAACCTAATGCTCTAGAGTCAGACATAGCCACATTTTTTGCTATTTCATGATAATCTAAAAATTCATTTAGAACAACACCAAGATATCTATAACAATGTACAATTGCCAAAGGTTGACCATCAGTGTTAAAATTAAACTCAGTTTTCATACAACTCTTAGGTCTAAAATGATTTATTTTTTATTTTTCACAATTGATATTCATCTTATTTTGTAAACACCATGAAGATAAACAATCTAACACAATTTGGAGGTCTTGTGCATTCTTTGCAAGTAAAACAACATTATCTGCAAATAATTAAATGCATAGTCATTCATCACCTAGGTCAATACCAACTTCGAATGTATTTAACATGGATACCAAATGATTTATATAGAGATTGAAGATGGGGGACAACGGGCATTAAGTGTGTGGGCCCCATTACCGACGGTGTCGCTTAAAACATGTTCTAATAAACCAGTTTTGGTTTTGTAGCATATAAAGACGTGTCTCTGTCAAGTCGGTCGATATATCGTCACTAGGAAGTTATCATTTACATTTTCATGAAATACTATCCGCTGTGCATTCATGGTCGTGTCTCTACCATCCCACTGGTTTGTTTAAAACTATTCATTACATGCTTCAATCTGAAACTTGAGTATTTTCGTTTGCATCGCTTTGTTAACTTTATAAATTATATTAAAGAAACGCTGTAAAGAATGTTGTTTACAGAGGTCGGATTTCTTCCAAGGATAATTATAGCAGGGGGTGGGGGGTACTTTCGCATCCAACAGTTTTTGACGAGTAAAAAAAATGTACTATAAGTTACACCCAACTTTATTCGTCGCAAAAACGGTTATTTATCTTTTCCCGGATCCAGTGCGTTTTGGTATTTAAGCGTCACAATAATGTTGAATTCAATAGGCTATGACAAATAGTCGCCTGTCTTCACTGGCGCTTGTAAACATCCACTATGGATTCCAGCACAACTTGCCCGACATCGTATCGCGGTTTTTACGCCTACATCCCCGCAAAATGGAATTGGAATCTTTGTTATAAATAGATATTTGTTTTCTGTATAATGCAACATTATTAACCTGTCACTCTTATCCCTATAAAATCGATATTTATTTTTAGATATTTGATACTCAATGATTTGTAACGTTTGTCATCGTTATTAATGTCCGTTAAAGCTATATAACTGTGATAGATATCATAACGTAATGATGAAGCCTACTTATAGTGGGTTTAAATCCCAGTCCAATAACCTTTTTCGACAATCATCTAAATGGCTGGAACAACTATTTTATTAACTTGAATAAATAATCACATACAAAAGAAAGTACAGTTTAGATGATTATTAACGGAATGTTATGCCAGCTTCCGAAAAGCATTAATGACTGAAATCAAAGGACATCCTGTCGACTATTGCCGAAGACTAATTAGTCACTGGTTAATAATTTTGCATGATACCACGATTTATAAAAATTACACATTGTGCACAGCATTCGCATAATGGGCAAATAAGTCCATCTTTTTTCTTCAACGTCCTGGTATACATTGTTATGGACCTTTGAGACCATAGGGCCAGTAGTTTGTGGTCATAGGGTCTTTATGAAGACGTCATTGTTATATGTTTCTGAAATTCGTTTTTAAAAAGATAACTTATTTGTTAAAAATAGTAAAAAAAGGAACCAGTTACTAGTATAACATTTTGATTTCTTTTAGTATTGATGCAGATTAGAGAAGACACAGTTTTGTTAATCGTTAAGAGCAATGCTATCCTCTGGTACTATCCATAGTAGCAGACAAACAATTGTTTTGAAAACAAGTCTAATATTTCCTTTTAATTTGCTTGATTTATGAATGGTAGAATTTTGGAATGGTAAAATACACCGATTTTATCAAGATTCCAAGATTCCAATAAATAATGATATTTTATATCTTTCTTATTGTTGATTTTACATTCTATACATTTGTTGTTGCATATGTAACCAAAGTGTGCGCGCGCATACTTGTGTCGGGTTAAACACCTTATAAAATAATGTATTTCCGTGACTGATCGAAAAAGGTGGTTATTGAAAATCGGTAGTGGAGAATACATGTATGTTATATCATATTCATGTCGATCAGTCACTGAGTATTGCTAATGAAATTTCATACAAAAAAGCTTTATAACTTCAGTCTCTTAATACATATAAAACGTCACCAGAATGCAGGATTTTACGTTTCATGTTTCAAAATGTCCCTGGGCAAGATGGGGACACCTCCTCCCGCATCTACCCCCTTCGCCACTTTGTTGCTAAAAACAATCGTTGATGGGAAAATTCGCATCCCCCTTTTCAAAACCCTGGCTACGGGCCTGGATTAGTTGGACAATATGATTTCGTTTTGCACTGTATTCTCGGGGTAAAATCAAAACATCAGAACAAAACAACATATGTACGAATAATTTAAATAAACGTCTCCAAAGTCATGCCTGTCTGGGTAAACACGGCAAGAGCACTTAAAAACCCCTATTAAAATCCACAACCTATTAGGGCCTTATTTTATGTCAGCCTTGCTGTCCGAAAATTAACGACACATTTGACCGTATATACTTAGCAATATTTTTTTCCGTTTCGCTCGACCGATTTAAAGGTTTTGTGATAAGATTTTTTTCACGCGATTAAATGATTGTATTTGCGTTCGTTTCATCACGTTGATCAATACACGTTTTGCGTACTTTAATATGCTTCAGTGACGGACATAATGGCGAAAGAATTATATTTAGCATATTTTATTCCATACATTTTAAAACTTTAATAAGACCAATATCCGCATAATGTAATTGATTTCTAGATTGGAAAATACCGTGTGCGCGTGAAATTTTATGCAATTTGAGTAACAATGTTGACTTGGGGGCACATTTACGTGCCTTTACTACCCCCTGGGCTTAACTCAGTTTTGTTTGATCTACTCACACAGCGTTCCGTGTTTACATTAACAAGGTAATTTTTTAACCTTCAATGACCAGGCGAAAGAGTAGGCTATTATTATTTATTTTTTGTCGAAAAAGCAGTCGGTTCATTCTAGTATTTAATTTTATTTACTAAAATGAGCAGCAATTTGATAATCGGATTGCGGTGGAACGACGGCAGACGGCCGTGTTGCAGGTCTGATGTCGGACCTATG
>VMBQ01000897.1:0-25777 GCA_007657795.1 Dreissena rostriformis | reverse complement strand
TGTCCCATCCTTCTAAATTGGATCAATTTATTTCCAAAATTAGGGATGTCTAGTATATTTATTTCTATATTTAGAATATTTCTTACAGACATTTAAGCAAACAGCGCAGACCCTGATGAGACGCCGCATCATGCGGCGTCTCATCTTGGTCTACGCTGTTTGCCAAGGCCTTTTTTCTAGACGCTAGGCATAAATGGGTTAATGTTGCGTTGTTCGTACTGTGTTGTCTGGTATATGCAATTGGTCACAGAGCTTAAACAAAAGACTAGCGGAGAGTAACACATATTTCTCTTCTGGTAATATTCTGTAGTTCCATCACTCCTACTCCTATATTAAAATCGGCAAACGTCCCTTTTTTTGAAGGGTATAATAAATCTTGTCTGCTAAACAAAGTTATGTATACTTAAAACCTTAATAGTTATCAGTCGTTGCGAAACTGTTATAGAAACAAGGTCATATATACGTCAGTTTATGAAATACTAGTGATAGCCTAGATTATATTGAGCTAGAAAGTGACCCAATCTACATTCGTGCGAAACTGTTATAGAAACAAGGTCATATATACGTCAGTTTATGAAATACTAGTGATAGCCTAGATTATATTGAGCTAGAAAGTGACCCAATCTACATTCGTAAATTTTGGAATTAGTGTCACAAATTCACATTAGCATATACACGTACGTGGAAATGGACATTGAAATCCCTAAGACTAAACGCTGAAAATCCGTCAAAGCCTACTTCGGATAGAAAGATAAATTCTAATAGCCGTTATAATGATAATAAATGCATGGTTTCGAATGTTTTTTTTTAGTTCAGCATAGTTTTTAATAGGTTTTCGGGCAAAACCACATCTAATTAAGCAAAATTTCTAAAGTCTCTATTCTGAAGACTTTCTGCTGTCAAAAGACGATGAGTATAAATTAATTTTGCCGTCATATTGTAGTGAGGGAAAGCAGTGTTTGGAATTTACTCTTACAGTTCTGCAGAGTGATCTTTGCTGCTGCGTACATGTTTACGATGTAGTTCATAAATTTTAATTCGCCGGAATCAGTCAAATATCTGGGTGATCTAGAAGTGGTGTCGTTTACCAGATTCTAATACGCATTGATGAAGTGATGTTTGATTAGTTCGATTTTTGCAGACGAAAATTAATTTGTATAATTCTCAGTATAATTGTCACTGTTTTGTTTCGGTGTATCGAGTTTAACTGTTTATTATTTCAGTTTGCTCGATGATTTTTACTATCATAGTTATTGAGCGGTCTTTTTGCACAGTTTAAAATAAAACGCAGTGTGTTATGTGTTGTCACGACATGTCTTTATTTACCACCATGTCTTGCAAATTCTAATAGTTTTGTTGCTGGGCTGACAGAGCCGTTTCATGATAAACCGGGGTTAATCAATGCGACTTCCACTCCGGCAACTTGTATGGGGATCATCGGTCACGAAATTATTTCTACAACCAATCTCACAAATAGCCACTTTTCAACTAGGCCAGTTTTCTACTGTTCAGATACATGCATATCTGAGTACTCTTAGTAACGGTAGACCACAACGCTTGCCCTTGAAAAGTGAGAGTGTGGTAAATCCGTGATAGCTTTTTAGAACTCACACTGTCAATCTATTGCGCATAGCTTTGCAGTGATTATCAACATATAATAATGAAGTCATTGGAAAATACTCTTTCCTTAAATTGAATGGTTGACTTTATATTGCTATCGTTAATGGAAAATAAAAACAATTGCGTGACAAATGAGGTATTCTAACATCGGGTAAGGTGAAACAGGGGATGGTTAAACTTCGGACAGGACTTCGCACGGGCCATGTAGATATCACAAACTCAACAACTCGTTCCGTAACCAGCTTTAACACACGAGTGCAAAACATGTAAAAGTAGACCTATTCTAATTTTATTGATACGAAACAATACCAAAAACACGAATCCTTGTGTTATTAACACTTTTGAAAGTAGATTTTGTGAAAAAGTATTCTGCCACACTGATCCAGCTCAACCAATAATGGGACCACCTGGCATGCCGTTTTCATGCCCGTGAAGGTCTCGACCCAGATCCGACCCTACGCAGTGAAGGCACGTGAACACGTTCGTGGGGTCCCATTTCCGCTTGATCGTCAGCAGACGATCGTAGTGGCCTCCCCAGTAGTCCGTCTTCCAGTTGGGCAGGTGTTCGGATGGCTCGTTAAAGTAGGTGCCCTGGCCAAACCTGTGATCATCACGGCGGTTACACATGTCAAAGAAATTATTAGACATAACGAAGTCCTCGTAGACACGAACCGCTAGAAGCGAATCAAATTCCGTATGGAAGTAATAAACATCTGACTTCGTACACAAAACTTGTAATATAAAAGAATATCTTAAGTCAACGTGCAAACATTTAATTTAAATTACATTTTTGTATATAAAAACCTGCCCAATGTCCTTACGAATGTTATCAGCATTTGACTTTGTATACAGCAACACATTTGCAGAATAGAGTACCTTTTCAAATTATTATGTAGTATTCATCATAGATTTATACTATTTTACATACTTGAGAAGCTTGTCCGCCGTGTTAGCCGCAAATGTTTCCTCTGGCTGCACTTCAAGTCCTCCGTCCCAGCTGATCCCACAGGTTAGACTCATCACGCCCGTCCGAAAGCTGGGATGTATGGCCGTGGCGTCCGATGTAGGCTTCCCCATGGCGCCTAGCAATAGAGCAAGCGCGAGTGAAGTAAATGAAAGATTGTTAGAATTTTGCAATAAATACGAAAGTTTGTAAACGTTTCAACAAATCTGCAAAACATATATTGTATAATGACTGTGTAAACATTTTCAAACTAATCTGCAAAAATGCTTTATTTAAATTTAGTGTGTGAACGACAATCTCGTTTAATACTACTGATGCACCGTTGACGGTCGCGCACTTGGTTATATCACATAGTTGATAAAGATTAATATATTCTAAGGATGTATATAATAAACCTCCGATAAGAACCCCAGTGCATCCTGCCCCAATTGGCATACTGTGGTTGGAAAGAACAAGATAAGAGATGAAGTTGTAGAGGTCATCGTTGAATCCGTTTGGTTGAATCAGGGTGTTGAACACGTACGAGTGGTAAAAGAGATCGTCATGGGCGGTCTTTTCATAGTCTAAAAAATTTGTCACGTTTGCCGCCTGACAGTTGTTAAGGAATTTCGACCAAAATGGCCAAATTGTATTAAATGAGGGTGATCCCCATTCGCCAAAATGGTTTAAAACCAAAAGAATAAGCCCACGGTAGTGTGTTTTATCGTCGGTTTGTGGTGTTATTATCTCGTATCCACCCCACTCTGGTGCCAATGTCGTCGAGAGAAGGTCATTGAATGCTTTGAGAAACGGTCTGCCAATATCATTGCCATCAGGGTCCTTCAGTGCATAGTAACAAGTCAGCCGGGCCATCTTTGAATCCATATACAGCTTGTATGTGAAGGCCGTTACTATTCCGAACGTCGACCCACCACCCCCTCGAACTGCCCAGAAAATGTCTGTATCGCTAGATGTGGTTTTGGTTCCAGTTTCTGGGTCAACAAAAACCGTAGACTGGGCGTTCGCGTAAACAAGGGTTCCGTTAGCAGTGACCATTTCAACCTCGAGAAGATTGTCTACAGCGAGTCCGAATTTTCTTCCGATTGGCGAATGCCCTCCACCCAGTGTGTATCCGCCCATGGAGACTGTGTGTGCTGATCCGCCTACTATCGTCCGACCGTGTTTTTCAGCCTATTAATATAAACAGTTTATAATTAGCATTATTCGATATTAGTCATTGTTCTACAAGTTGTGTTGTGTGGGGGTTTTCTTAAAAAGATGTTAAAAGACTATTAATTTTGTTCCCACTAATCCGACCGTCTCTAAGTTTTCGTGCAAACACTTATCTTTTTTGGGTCTGAATCGTTTGGTTTTCGTTTATGTTAGTCACAAAGGATACTTTTCTATCAATTAATGTTACCCTATAAAGGCTGACTGTTTACGTCAGAGTTAGAAGATTTATAAACTGAACAACCGTATTCAGACAGGAAACAGCTACATATATCTTACAAAGTTTCTGAAAAATACCAACCCTATTTTTTCAATTCTTTTTTTTTTAAAGGTGACTGAAGATTGGCATTTAGATATATTTATATATTTTGTATACCTCACATACATCAAGCCGCATTGTTTAGTTACCTCTTATAAGTATGAAGTGACAACGTTTTTTTAATATGATTTAAAGAGAAAACGTTTTTGTGAGTTTGAGAAAAGACTGTTAGGTGAATAAAGCCATTTAATATTGATCAAGCTCTTGTTTTAAGCCTTTTAATAGCATGACATCGCTTTATTTCTTTATGTTTGATAAAAGGTATAGACACTTGCAACGATAAAGTTCTGTTATATTTTTTAAAAGTCAGTTCAATATTTGTTAAAACTGTGCAGCGGTGATATCAGTCGAAAGGTTTGTGTTCTATTTTGTTTTACTTTTAACAGCAATTACACTATCATGTTAATTTTAATGTAATTGTGAACGCGTAATTATCAGAGGTTAAATAGCATAATACTTGTTTTCTTTTTATAGTCGACCACTTTATTTATAGTTTACCTAAACGCAAAGTTTTCAATGTGTGCATATCGTATTGCCCTATCTCCATCGACATTCGTTGGTCATATTTAATTGTGATAACAACGCTGTTTAGAGATGTTCTTTATTTGCTCATTATTTATTGGTGGATATAGCTTAAACGCAATCGAAATCCGAGTTTTTCCACGAGTTCAATTAAGAAATAAAACATCATGTGCTTTGTCCTCATATCGTACTAGAATTTAACATTGAATATGATTTTGTTTTGAACAAAAGTGAGCTGCCTCACGCCTATTGTTTGTATGGTACTTAAATTAAGATTGTAAATAGCGATGACTTCAATAATTCGATAATGTTTATTTTGCCTCCTTACCTCCTCGTAGACCCGAATCCATGTGTTTCCACTCTGAGCCGTTAGCTCCCCCTCTGCATGCCGTGAGGACGTGAAGTCGAACAAGAGGCCCTGCATCTTTGACAGATTGATCTGCAGCGTGCCGTCTCCCGTCGACCGTCCGATATAGTCGTGGCCAGAAGAGCGGATGGTTAGTCGGATGTTGAATCGATTGGCGAATTTCACGCATTTAATCACGTCATTGACTGATTCCGCTAGGACGATCGCGTACGGATACTTGCTTACCCTCATATTGATCATGATTGTGTAGTTGGCATATTCTCCGTCAGCCGGAATCAACAATTCGCCATCAAGGGATTTCATGAAATCTAGCTCCTCCTGGATTGACGGCCAACAAGACTGTCCTGGGTGGCAGTAACCGTCATCACCGCGCGGAACGCCGTAAATGCTTCGCAGGCCCGAGCATAGCAGCAGGCTTAGCAGAACGATACTTGCAGTCGAAGGGAACATTGTCCTGAAACGAAACGAAGATTTGTCATTCAAACTGGTATTACAAATGTTGAGGTATTGAAATAATTTGCAAACCCATGAACTATGTAAATGCGGATATTACTCTTAGGTTCGTGATGGCTGAAATAAAATCCGATATCTTTGAAACACGAAGATTTTCTATAGAACCAAAGAAAACAGTGAAGTCGCTCCATGAACCGTGCAAACAGTTCTTAAGGATAATAAAAGTGATGGCGGTAACAAAATAATGTGTACATTTTATCATCAATTTAAATGAAGTCTCGGACTTAACAACTGTCATATTAACGTGTCATACAGTGTATTTGCCACCATTTCGCCGGTAACCATTCTTGAAGTTTTATCACTTCGAGTTTTATTAAAACTGCATCAAGCAAAACTCCGATTTTTGTTGAGCAGTGGTAAAATCAGTTAACGTTTAGTCCTTTTTATACACATTTGAGCACCTAAACTTACATGTTCTCTGTTACAAAATGCGATCAAACATTCCAAAGGTGGCAGGAACATATGTGATATGTAAGCCAAATTCTCGACGGTTCATTTAAACAGATATCTTATGATAAATGAGTAGGTCTTACATAAGCTTAACCATAGATGCCATCATCGTCTGAATGCACGTTTACTTAAATACGCAATGGTTCTTGTTTGACCGTGGGAGGTAAGAAGTAAAGTTTCGTAGTCATGAAACATCTATTTGGTTTCCGTGTCCAATTAAGATTGATATTTTTCGGCGTAGCTTAGATTGTTGTCCTCCTTGTGATAGTTATTAGCAGCTGGAACATTATCTGCCAATTGAATTGCGCATACGTTCATGTTTTAGGCATGGCTTTTAGGCAATGCAAACTTACTACAAGCTTTAGGGATAATAATAACTATTGGTGGTTTAAATTTCTTAGTTGATTAAATATGCAGCTAAAATAAAGTTTAAGATTTATACTCCCGTTTTAATTTCTTTCCGATACTTACGTTTATAAACTAACTAACTTAGATAAGTGTAGTATTCGATTCACGCTTCACGTTTTGGCAATCATGTTTTCATTTTCTGTCTGCTTTTGCTGTTTAGCAATCTACGCATTGCCCATTATTAGTTTTTTCTCTATGGTTTATTGTAAAAATGAGAAATTAAATAATGATAGGTTTTTGCTATTTTCTTTAGGTAATAGTCATTTTTAACAAATGCATCATTTGACTTACCAACCTCTGAAATAATTTAAGCTGGCGAAAAAACCTTTAGTTCTAACAGAGCTTTATTAAAATAGCGCGTGGATGTGTTTAAAAAAAAACTTTTTAATTAGTATATGTGTTAATTTAAATTTAACCAGTGTACGATTTATTAAGACTTATTTAAAATTGCAAATTTGTTATAACTTAATAAGCATGAATAAAAATATGTTATTAAATCTATGATATTAAACGACGTTTTAAAGTAATATAGTTAGGTGACAGAAGTGTCGTTCATGAGGATTTACTCAGTTTTATTTATGTTTGTGTATTTGTTGCGGCTATGTGTGGTTTTGTCTCGTGGCTTGTGTTGCGTTGTACTGTTTGGCGATTGTTTGATTCCGTGTAATTAAATCAATGCGCTGAAGGCACTGAAGTTGTTCGCTATTGCATAATCTTAGACGCAACTCAGTTTTCATAATTATGTTANTATAATATACTCTTCGGTTTCGTAATTACGTAAGATGCAGTAAGCACAATGAACTTAACGATACACGGACTTAACCAGCTATGCAAAAAGTACAGCTTTATCAAAACATTTGTTAAGTGATGGTACGTATATAAATTCGGTATCTTAAAACTAGTGTAGTTGTATTTAAAGTCGCCAGATTTAGATCTTAATGGCATGAACATAAACTACCTACTAGATACTTAAATATAAACTACAAATGATCTGATGTACTAAAAATAATTTCGTTCAACGGATAATGTTATGTGTATTTAAATTATTTCATATATCAAATATAGAGACTAGCTCTCTTAAAGTGCGATACACTTTTGGCGACATACCGATACCGACAAGGTAGAGTGCATGTTCATTTTCATGAATGACTTTTTGACTGACCAAATGTTATATGCAATTATATAAACTATGATTTTGTTGATGTTCAGGTACATTTTTATCTGAACTTTTATTATAGTTTAAGTTTATTCATCATCGTTCGAATTGTTCGTTACATTAATACGGTAATGAAGAGTACGTTATTTTTGGCTTTCAATAAATAATAATTGTTGTTGTTTATTTTATTTCAATATTTGTAAGAATTTGCTATTTAAAAGGCGATTCCGATACAGTCAGAAAAAAAACAGAAAAAAGGTAATCCAAAGTACATAGAACATCTTGAAAGTGCATTAGTTTATTCGTTTTTAAAGTACAAACTCTGAAAATGGAAACGACCGACAAGAATTCAGTGTTACACGACGTGTACTTGTGGTGCTTAAAACATAATCCCCGCGATTTGATTATTAATCTTGTGCTATGTAAAAAAAGAGTATTAACAGAGTAATGAAATAATAGTAATAGCAATAAAAAAGCAATAAAAATAACGTGTTTTAGTTTTATTGCTACGTTGTATCACTTGAACGCCCTCGTGAATTAGCTTGTCACTAATGTAGGGTATCCAAAGGTGTTATATTACGATAAATTATTGAGATAAGTGTTTGAAGGTTTAAATAGTGTAACCTGACAGACCATTTTAAATAATGTCGCGTTGGGATGTTAATAAGATACTGGATACAACGGACATGGTACCAATAACTCATTTTTAACGAATGGCATCTAGAATAAAAATACACCTTTGGTTTTCTTACCGAATAAAGCGCAAACAGGGGCAGACATGAGTAGTTATAAAGCAACATGTTTATATTTGAATGTTAATTTGTAAATGTAAATCTGGTTTAAATAGCTCAAAACTTCAAACTATCGAACAATACTTCATTTGCATTTTTTCATTTTGTCAATAAAAATATTTACTAACAAATCCATCATTTTTATAATCTAAAATAATTTACACATTTTAGAACGCGTACATGCCTGCTGATACAGATAGAGATATGGTAGGTAACCATTGCAAGTTTGTTGCGCATTGTTTGTCTTCAGTACTGATTGGGAGGTAACTACTGTATGGAATTGCTATGCATTGTCACTCCGGATCAGCAGACTATTTATTTCATAATTCAGAATTTATAAAATGTCCATAAGGTAATTTAATTCGTACTTAAAGATGTATGTAGTGTATTACAATATGTGAACGGATACTTGTATTGTTTAATAATAATAATAATAATGATAACACAAACTAATAATTATATTGATAAATATATGTATTTCTCAATCATTACAATCAAGGTCATTTTTTTAACATGTAATGCAATCGTTTGTAAAATTAATAAAAATAAGAAGAATAGTTAAAATAAATTGACTATTAGTTAGCTTTTATTCTTATGAATACAGCAAAGACTCCTTAAAGCTGCACAAATTTGTTTTGAGAACATGCGCCTTTTCCCCCAGCGACTTATTCTCCGTTAAGCCACAAAGGATGTCATCCTTGACTGATTGCAGATGTTTTCCATCAGCTGTGCTTTTTCCATCAATTAAGACCTTGTCATAAGCCACTCCCTTGTCATCAAACACTCCCTTGTTATCAGCCACAACCTTGTCATCAGCCATGCCATTGGCATCAGCCACTCCAGTCTCATCAGCCACTCCCTTGTCATCAGCCACTCCAGTGTCATCAGCCATGCCCTTGTCATCAACCACTTCCTTATTATCGACCATGCTTTTGTCATCAGCCACTCCAGTGTCATCAGCCACTCCAGTGTCATCAGCCATGCCCTTGTCATCAACCACTTCCTTGTTATCAGCCATGCCCGTGTCATCAACCACTCCCTTGTCATCAGCCACTCCAGTGTCATGAGCCATGCCCTTGTCATCAGCCACTTCCTTGTAATCAGCCACTCCCGTGTCATCAGCCACTCCCTTGTCATCAGTCATGCCATTGGAATCAGCCACTCCAGTCTCATCAGACATGCCCTTGTCATCAGCCACTCCCTTGTCATCAGCCACTCCAGTGTCATCAGCCATACTCTTGTCATCAACCACCTCCTTGTCATCAGCCATGCCCTTGTCATCAGCCATGCCCTTGTCATCAGCCACTCCAGTGTCGTCAGACAATCCTTGGTCATCAGCCACTCCCGTGTCATCAGACATGACATTGTCATCAGCCACTCCCTTGTCATCAGCCATGCCTGTGTCATCAACCATGTCCTTGCCATCAGCCACTCCAGTGTCATCAGCCGTGCCCTTGTCATCAACCACTTCGTTGTTATCAGCCACTCCCTTGTCATCAGCCAATCCCTTGTCATCAGCCATGCCATTGGCATCAGCCACTCCAGTCTCATCAGCCATGCCCTTGTTATCAGCCACTCCTTTGTCATCAGCCACTCCAGTGTCGTAAGACAATCCCTGGTCATCAGCCACTCCCGTGTCATCAGACATGCCATTGTCATCAGCCACTCCCTTGTCATTAGCCATGCCTGTGTCATCAACCATGTCCTTGCCATAAGCCACTCCAGTGTCATGAGCCGTGCCCTTGTCATCAACCACTTCGTTGTTATCAGCCACTCCCTTGTCATCAACCACTCCCTTGTCATCAGCCATGCCATTGGCATCAGCCACTCCAGTCTCATCAGACATGCCCTTGTTATCAGCCACTCCCTTGTCATCAGACATGCTCTTGTCTCCAGCCACTCCCGTGTCATCAGACATGCCCTTGTCATCAGCCACTCCCTTGTAATCAGCCATGCCCGTGTCATCAGCCATGTCCTTGTCATCAGCCACTCCAGTGTCATCAGCCATGCCCTTGTCATCAGCCATGCCCTTTTCATCAACCACTTCCTTGTCATCAGCCACTCCCGTGTCATCAGACATGCCCTTGTCATCAGCCACTCCCTTGTTATCAGCCAAGCCCTTGTCATCAGCCACTCCAGAGTCATCAGCCATGCCCGTGTCATCAGCTATGTCCTTGTCATCAGTCACACTAGTGTCATCAGCCATGCCTCTGTCATCAGACATGCCCTTGTCATCAGCCACTCCAGCGTCATCAGCCATGCTCTTGTCATCAGCCACTTCAGTGGCATCAGCCATGTCTTTGTCATCAGCTACTCCAGTGTCATCAGACATGCCATTGTTATCAGCCACTCCAGTGGCATCAGCCATGTCCTTGTCATCAGCCATGCCCTTGTCATCAAGCATGCCCTAGTCATCAGCCACTCAAGTGTTATAAGCCCTGCCCTTGTCATCAGCCATTTCAGTGCTAACATCCACTCCAGTGTCATCAGCAAAGCCCTTGTCATCAGCCACTGCAGTGTCATCAGCCACGCCTTTTTCATTAGCCACTCCCTTGTCATCAGCCACTTACTTGTCATCAGCCACTCCCTTGTCATCAGCCACTCCCTTGTCATCAGACACTCCATTGTCATTAGCCAATCCCTTGTCATCAGTCACTCCAGTGTCATCAGACATTTCCTTGTCATCAGCCATCCTCTTGTCATCAGCCATGCCATTGTAATCAGCCACTCCATTGTCATCAGCAATGCCCTTGCCATCAGCCACTCCCTTGTCATAAGCCACTCCCTTGTCATAAGCCACTCCCTTGTCATCAGCAATGCCTTTGTCATCAGCCACTCCCTTGCCATTAGCCACTCCCTTGTCACTAGCCACTCCCTTGTCATCAGTCACTCCAATGTCATCAGAAACTCCCTTGTCATCAGCCGCTCTCTTGCCATCAGCCACTCCCTTGACATCAGCCACTCCCTTGTCATCAGTCACTCCCTTGTCATCAGCCACTCTATTGTCATCAGCAACTCCCTTGTCACCAGCCACTCCCTTGTTATCAGCCATGCCCTCGTCATCAGCCACTCCCTTGTCATCAGCCACTCCCTTGTCGTCAGTCACTCCAGTGTCATCAGACACTCCCATGTCATCAGCAACCCCCTTATCATCAGCCACTCCCTTGTCACCAGTCACTCCCTTGTCATCAGACAATCCCTTGGCATCAGCCATGCCCTTGTCACCAGCCACTCCCTTGTCATTGGCCACTCCCTTGTCATCAGCAACTCCCGTGTCATCAGCCAATCCCTTGCCATCAGCCATGTCCTTGTCATCAGCCATGCCCTTGTCATCAGCAATGTCATTGTCATCAGCCACTCCCTTGTCATCAGCCATGCCCTTGTCATCAGACACGCCCTTGTCATCAGCCATGCCCGTGTCATCAGCCACTCCAGTGTCATCAGCCACTCCCTTGTCATCAACCGTGCCCTTGTCATTAGCCATGCCCTTGTTATCAGCCACTCCCTTATTATCAGCCATGCCCTAATTACCAGCCACTCCCTTGTCATCAGCCATGCCCTTGTTATCAGCCAACCTCTTTTCATCAGCCATGCCCTTGTCATCAGCCATGCCCTTGTTATCAGCCACTCCCTTATCATCAGCCATGCCCTTATTATCAGCCACTCCCTTGTCATCAGCCATGCCCTTGTTATCAGCCAACCTCTTTTCATCAGCCATGCCCTTGCTATCAGCCACTCCCTTGTCATCAGCCACTCCCTGGTCATCAGCCACACTCTTGTCATCAGCCACTCCATTGTCATTAGCCACTCCCTTGTCGTCATTCAGCTTCTTGTCATCAGCCACTCCCTTGTCGCCAGCCAGGCCCTTGTCGCCAGCCAGTCCCTTGTCATCAGCCATGCCCTTTTCACCAGCCAGATCTTTGTAATCAATAACGTTTTCATTCAAGCACTTAATATCACACAGGCTCTTGTTATCAGCGTGACGCTGCTGAGCTGAGGCTAGTGTCTTGTCATTCTCATCACTCGACATATTCTTACCAGAGTTAGAGTCTGTTCAGCAAACGAGGCAGCCATGGACAGCCGGAACAGTTTTGAATGGCCCAGTTCTTGCACGGGACCTGCAAGTTTATAACAGCTTTTCTAAACGAGATATAAATAATGCAAAGGAATGTCCGAGTGTATAAACGTTAAAAAAATATTCGATATTCCAGAAGTTGTTTAGGATTCCGAGGGTTACCTCGTAATTTTGAACTTTTATTGATCAGAAAACAGTAGCGCTGAAAAAAACAGAGCAGTGATAGTTATAACGAATGTGTATCAAACCATTAAATGACGTTTGATATATTGCTGGCATTTCAAGGAAAAATAACATGTAAGATTCACGGGGGTAGCGGCATACATTCATGATACATTCTCTGCTACTAAGTGGTAACATTGTAAAAGGTTAATCAAAATCTTAGATTAATATCTCCAGATTTCAAATCATACGAAAGTCATGTTGATGTTAACGTCATTTGTGTGAACACAAATCCGCTTGAAAATTCTTTATTGCGTAAAAGCATTTGGTCAATTTCGACGAGTGACCTTAAGTATAATAGTGAACATTGATCTATGTCCGTCACATTTAGGCAAACATCAGTATCACATAATTTAATTATTCTAGAATCTAAATGAGAAAGTGAAAGTTTGGGCAAGCAAAAAGCTGATTAGTTGTTCGCAAGAACAACTAATGTTGAGAGGGAGTTTTACAAGTCGCATGGTCTTAGCTACAGCAAGAACGATAACCACTGCATCTGCCTGTGCACACTGATTATCCTGTTTAAACTTCACCACTGGTGGTACACAGCAGGCAGTGAGTATGTGAATGTAATCAATAGTGTTTAACAGCTTGTGCGAGGACATTGGCAAGTGTGTCATTGAAATCTGTACATATTGGCTGCGTTCAGGGAAAACGGGGCTTAATGCATGTCAAATAAGTGGTGTCCTGTGGTGCACACTGATTAGCCTGTGCAGTGCGCACAAGAAAATCAAGGACGACACTTTCTGATTTTACGGTGTTTTTCGTTTAAAGAGAGTCTCTGGTACTGGGATTACAATTAATGCATATGCATTAAGCCCTGTTTTCACAAAATAAAGCTTAAATAATCTTTTCTATTAATGATTTGAAAAAAAAAAAGTGATAATAACTTCAAAGTATCCTCGCTGACAATGCAAATATACAAAATCACTTTTAAATCAAATAAACAACCAATGAGTTCTAAATTTTTACCTTGTGGCATTTTTTTAGTAAACATTTAAAAGGGACCTTTTCACAGTTTTTCATTAAATGCTTAATATTGATAAATGTAAACATTGGATCTTAAAAGCTCCATAAAAAATAAAAATAAATAAAGAAACAAAAAAGTTACCCTCAACTGGGCCCGAACCACTGACCCCTGGAATAAAAGTCTATCGTTTAGACCACTCGGCCATCCGTGCTCATACAATGAGAGATGTATTGTATACTTTATATAAGCAATCCTCGTAGTATGAAAAAATATAACGACAACAACAGAACTTTCCAAATTATTAAATCGTTTAATTTTGTCAATTTACCAAAACGTGAAAAGGTCCTTTAATGTCTTCAGACTTGCAAATTGAATGAGTTCAATACACTGTCAGATCATACATCATGTATAACTTTCAGGTTAAGTGGTTGCCTGTTAGCCTGGGTCCAGTAGATTTAAGCCCAGGAAACTCAATTTCAAAAGTTGGTTACAGTTGGGCTAAAAAGCAGGGCAACTAGCTTTTTCAAAGCTTGAAACAACTCAATCCAATTAAACATAGAATACAAATTGGCTGTGGATCAATAAGGTCTAGGAAATGATTCTCAATTCTGGCTAACAACAAGACATAATGCATTAAAAGTCTGTCATGTCGGCAAAATCGTTGCTCAATAATTTAAAGAAAATAAATAAAGTATTAGATACACATAACACAACAGGTACATGATTCTAGGCTTGTTATTCTTTAGCAAGGCAACCAAAATTCTAAAGATGGTTGCAAGTGCAGCAACCGATTGCGAAAAAAGAGACATATTGATGTTATTTTGTCTAAGTTATATCTATAACATAAATATGAGGATAAACAGTGCACCCACATTTCGACCTGTGCTTTAAGACACACTCTTTATAAATTTGAATGGAATGTGTTCATTTCAAACTTGCGATATAAAAAGCTATAACATAATTTTGAAAACTGAGTTGCGTCTAAGATTATGCAATAGAAAACAACTTCAGTGCCTTCAGCGCTTTGATTTTAACTTGTTACCTCTAAGTGTGAAATTGACCTCTGCACCTGGTTCATTTGTTCGTTATGCTTACTGCACCAGGAAATCGTATAATATACGGCAAGTTTAGTACAGCCAAGCAAAAACAAAAACAACAATTTTGACCTTTGGTATCTATGTATGCCATTGACCTTTGTTCTAGGTACTTATTCTCGAGCGCTACAATCAGGCTCATAGCAGACGATTGTTTGCCGGTGCTTTTGAAATCTCCCCACACATGACCAAGTTATATAAACAAAGCAAGAGAAACACGCCGGTTAATAATTGAAGGACAATCACTCGTATAGAGACCCACTCTCGTATCGGGTTATTTCACTTGCATCAGCTATATATAAAGTTTACTGTAGAGTTCTTAATGATAGATTGACCTCGTATGTGGAAAGGAACAATTTACTTGTGGATAAACAGAACGGTTTCAGAACGAATCGAGGTACTGTAGAAGATTGAATATCATCTTAAACAAGTGTAATTGAAACACGTAAAAATGTAAATTGTCTACATACACAGCTTGTATTGATTTTAGAAAAGCATATGATTTAATAAACCGGGATAAACTTTGGTGCCGATTGCAAGAAAATGGTATATCTGGTAAAATGTTAATAGCTATTAAATCTGTATATAAGTCTGTTTCATCATGTGTTAGAGTTAACAGATATTTTACAGAGTGGTTTGATGTAAACTGTGGATTAAGACAAGGGTTATCTTGTCTCCCATGTTGTTTAACCTGTTCATCAATGAACGTGCAGTGTATATGAAGTCCTTAGATATTGGAATTAAGTTAGATGATGAAAAAAAATTGTATCTTGATGTATGCTGATGATCTTGTACTTCTTGCCGATTGTGAGCAGAATCTACAAATATTGTTAAATCACTTAAATGATTGGTGTAACAGAAATGATATGTTTATTACTGTTAGCAAAAGTAATATTATCCATTTCCGTACTGAGTCAATGCCAAGATCAAAGTTTGTTTTTGAATGTGGTTATCATGTAATTGAATATACTGATTGTTATAAGTACTTAGGATTATTACTCAATGAGCACTTAGATTATAATGTTACTGCGAAGATGGTTGCGCAGAGTGCTGGTCGTGCATTAGGACTTCTTATCGCCAAAGTTAAAGTGATTGGAGATGTTCCCTACACTGTTTTCACTAAACTGTATGACTCTGTGGTCTGGTCTGTTATTGGATAGGGGCAGCCGTTTGGGGACATAAAACCTACTCTTGTATCAGTGCTGTGCAGAATAAGGCGATGCGGTTTTTCCTTGGAGTGGGTAAATATGCCCCCAATCTGTGTGTCTCTGGTGACATGGGCTGGATGCCAGTTGATGTACGGTTATGGAAAATAGTAGAAAATTACTGGGCTCGACTTTCGACTACAAACACTAGTCGTCTTAACAAAAGAATAGCACTCTGGGCCAACACATTGTTTACTAGAAGTAAAAATTGGTTTTATTGTGTCCGTAAACATCTTGAAAAATATAATTTACTTAAATTCTTAGATATTGCAAGACCTATATAAAAGCATATCTTTGTCAAATGTATTGAACAAGAAATGTACTCAAAATTTAAACATGATTGGTTTGATAGTATCAACTCTCCTCACGGTAATTCTGGCAGAGGTGGAAATAAATTAAGGACTTACTGTAAATTTAAGAATTGTTATGATGTTGAAAAATACTGTATGTTGATTTTACCAAAAAATCATAGATCAGCTCTCTGTAAGTTCAGATGTGGATTAACTCCACTCCGGCTAGAAACCGGAAGGTATGAAGGTTTACCCGTCAATAAACGGACTTGTGTATTTTGTAGTCAAGTAAATATAGACACAGTAAAAAAATTATGTTCTTCTTGAGTGCAATTTGTATAATGACCTAAGAACTGCTCTCTTTGATAAAGCCATAAATGTTAATCCCTCATTCAGAAATATGTGCAATGCTGACAAGTTAGAATTCCTTTTTACAAATGAAAATATGATAAGAATTTTAGCCCAAACCTGTTTCTTAAGTCTTCAAAGAAGACAATTTTATATGTGTAAATAATGTGCCATTGTTTTATAATGTACTGTCATACATGTTATCACTCCTGAGAAGTATTTGCTAATCGAATCACTCCCAATCTGATGGAGAGTGACTTGATCTTTTTCCATCCATTTTTTTATTATGTACAATAGTGCCAGTATTGTTTTTCTCAGTGTTTTATAGATAAATAGACATCTTAATTCTCATTTTAATAATGATTAGCAATTGCTCATCAGTTTTATATGTAAGTATGTAACATAGTATATAACCTGTTGAATGTTAACATGAATATTGAGTCTCTCATATTTATTTTAGAAAGGTTTTCATGATTGTTTTATTGAATGTATATGTAAATATAATGTATCATGAAAAGTGAGACTGAAATAAACTATTAAATCTTAAATCTTAAATCTCAAATCTAGTATAAAACGACTTAAACACGTTGACAATATAAGAGTCTCCGCTTAATGCAACAAAACAAGTTTCGTTGAATTAGAGTGCATGTTTCTGAGATCTCGGGTTGAAAGTATTTTTTTGTAAGATGAATATAATTTTTTAATGAAAGGGGACAAAACATATATGGACAAATCACTGGATTGGAGTCATCCGATAATAAGTAAATTTTACCAAGGTTAGATGATAAATGCACTCGTTTTATTGAAATAGTTTTTTTGTTCTAGATATATCGAGCAGATCCAACGAAAATGTCATATTTTAGGCATAGTCTTACAGTGGTTTTAATATATATTTATGTCAAATAAAATGTTGAAAAATAGTCTCTTCTGTTGGCTCGAATGATCAAATTCCAATCCTGCATTGGCTAATTCGGATGAAGCATTACGGTCTGCATCGATATGTTTTTACAATGTTCACAATTATTTTACCGAAAGCAATACATGTGTGTGTTCCCCTGTACAACTCAAGTGCATTTACATTTAGAGATTGTGGTTTCGTATTTAACAATTGGAATTATATCGCATTCTGTGCACTAGTATATTTATATACTCAAAGGCACTTCTAACGCAACTCTTAACGGTAAGTATAATACAGGGTTAGACGCGGTGACTATATGCTCGCTACTTCGAAAATTATACCTTCATTCACAGAATGCGATATAATGGTTGTCCATAATGAAATTTGAATATATTTCGATATGAATATTTGTGACCATAAATCTAACTAAACCTCTGGTTTACAAACATCAAAATGGCATTTAGATACAAAACGTTACAAATAACAGATACATTGAAACACAACAATCGAACTTATAGCTTACTTACAAATATCAGAAGGTCATCAACGGGCTCATGTTTATCAAACATATTTAATTAATATGTACACGCTGTATTTAATATATCCAAGACCTATGAAGAACTTACGTCTATTTCTGCGACGCGGCCTGGCGTTAAAGAATTCTTCTTTTGTCGTCTCTACGAGAACGTAATTTTGCACATCGTGTCGTACCATGTCGAACATCTCGCTTCATTGAACACCTGCTTCGTGGAGGTCCCCTGCAAGTTTTGCTATCAATGGCATTATGATGTCGTTTGCGTAAGCCGGTTAGCCTCCTTGGCTTACGAAATATCTTCCCACTGCGGTAAGCTGGAATAAGTTTCGCGTCTCTTGATTTAGTGCTATATCGTACATTTTGCTTTATTTAAATATTGATAGATGTACAAGTACGACTGTTTGCTTTATCGCTTAGTGGGTTTCTAACGGCAATAACGTAAATGACGTCGTTTGTTGTGACGTCATAATAATTCGTGACAAATCGACCAATCTTACTAACGCTAATTTAAAAACCCGAGGATTTGTTCGGGAATTTTCGTTAATTTAAATAGAAATTTGATTGGATAGACATACAAATGAATTCGGTTTGTATGTGCATTCTTGTTAAAGCTTCGACGGAGAATAATACATATAATTAATAATAAATCGGATGATTTGTATGATTTTTTGTATTGATAACATAACAGGAGTATTATTAGAGGGTCATCAATCGCTGCGGATTATGAATCAACCGGGTAAATTTGGCAGCATAAGTGTGTGGGCAACACTATCTAGTCGGACTTAATATAACATTCTATCAACATGCATTTTTACGTAAAGTGTGACTAACGTCAGTGCGAAGCGTTAACTTTACGCTACGATGTGATTTTTGTTATTGATAACTTGATCTTAAACGTGGTTTTGTTGAAAATTCGTGTGTTTTGTAGCGATTGTGGAGAGTATTTTATCATGTATCGTTTAGTTACGTCAGTTTAGAACGGTAAGAACGACGCGTGGTTTATCCATTATCTGAAATGCGAACGTGTGTTCTCTGAACAAAATGAACGGTTTCAGCGTTTGGTTGCTGGTTTTCGTCATATTTTAGACATTCCACTTCCAAAAGTTGGTGTGAAAATCCATGCAAAAAACATCAAGCACATTATTAAATCCACCATGTTGCACATAGAAACCCCATATTGCCATATGTTTCTTATAGAACATTGCAAGCTTAATGTAATTAGGCAATAACAATGTATGTCTTTTTTTGGTGTCCTCCCGATTGTTCCACATTTAGAAATCCAATATACCGGTCAAGTAGATGTGAAGAGGGGCAAGACGGGTCAAGTTATAAATCACACAAACATGCATGCGTAAAAAAAAACATAATTAAAGTATTTAAAAATCATAACTACGATTTATTTTGATCAAAGTACAGTCAATTTACCATTACCGGATCATTACCCATAGCGGATCACTTTGATGTTCAAGACAGCGTATCGCGATTTATAGTTGACATTTTAAGATGATATTTTGCCCACAGCATCTTCAAGGCCTGTTCTTTAGAATGCAATGATTGAGTCGTAATCGGAGCTACTCTTTGTAAAAAAATTCGGCATGTTTTGCTGACATGTATATACGACTTTGTTGACTCCCGTCTCGTTTCCAAATCGAGACTGAACATTATTCGCGGACACATGCTATAACTCTGTTGGAAAGTTAGAAGTTTACGCATTAATTTAAAGGCCATTTAGTAGTCTTTCTGTCTGCAAAAGTCCATTCGGTTTTGATTCGTGTTTAAGATTTTGCAACACTTTAAATGAAATGAAGAATTAGGGCAATAACGGATCAAGCGTGATAATATGCGTATTGATAATATATTATATTAAAATATATGCAAATCTTGTTGATTCTTTCAATAAGTGATCTCAATCTTAATGTTTTATTAATGTTCCATGTTCAATTTCGATGATAAGATATGATTCAAACAATTCACATGGTTTATAAGATGCCCATATCTTTTCGATCTATTTAGGATTTTCAACAGATAATTCACACAAGAACACCATGCGTTAAGTGTAGATACAAGATCACATATAGAAAACAAATAAATTAAAAAAAAATGAATATAATTTATAACTGGCAATGTAACTTGGTCATTGTAAACAACACAGGTCATGTTTCGACAGTTAAAATAGCGTGCTAGATGCCGTCCTGAGTGGTTTCGATCACGTGATCCGTTATGGCTACAACTGATCCGTTAATGCATGAATTCTGAGGCGAAAAAAGGTATCACAAATACATTTTGCCTGCGTTTAAAAATAAGACTATGCGCTGAAACAGAAAAAAAGGTAATATTTTATCAAACTGGCGTAAAAGAAGTCTCAAAGCATTTATTGCTTTTCAGCAGAACAACTTTATTACGCTACTGATCCGGTAATGGTAACTTGACTGTATAAAGCGGTTAATAATAAAATATTTGTTTGTCACATTTAAAAAAAAATACTGAAAAATCTGTTATTTCATATATTTAGCTTACGGGCGAAAATTGCAAACATTCAATAATCTACATTCATGCAGAATAAATTAATCGTTGCTTGTATAAAACCAATACTAGAGTGCCGTATCAAACCAAACTAACTTAACTTATTTCAAATTCCTGATCAGAAAACATGTTGTTTTTTAACTATGTAAAAAGAAATATCTTTAAAAAAAGATATTCGGCGTACTTTGTCTTTAAAGACTTTGAAATAAAGAGTAGAAATTCAAGTTTCTAAAGTAAACTGTAAACAAAGGTGTAATTGTTGTTTTCTTTTTCACGTGTTAGTCGCATATCCACCGCATAAAATGTGTGTTATGACGTGCACGTATATTCAAACCACACAATATTGTTCGTAAATACAAAATTATAGTACGGGAGATCATATGTGTCCTCACATGGCTTATTTTGAGTTTATTTCATCGAAATATATGGTATGTAATTATTTGATTAAGACGTAGTTTTCTTTCGATACATTCAAATCATACTTTAAGAGCATCGTCATGCGAAAATGGGTCTTATGTCGTTTCGGCCAGCGTATCTCAAGCCCAGCCTGCGTAATTGCGCAATCTGGTCAGGAGCTACGCTGTCCGTTATAAAGTCACGCAAGGTTTCGTGGTCTCATGGTATCTCCGGGCCAGACTGCGCGATGCGCACGCTGGGCTGTAGCTTCTGCTAAGCTGGGCGCAAATGGCATTAGACCCATTTTCGCATGACGCGGGTCTTAACAAATCTCAGAGCGTCTATTAAATGGAACATCTAACCGCAATACTTTTCGATAACATTGAAGTATAATTGTGTTATTTATAGCAAACTGGCAAATTTCGTTAGCCTATTCAGGTTTTCATAAATTATTTCCAGACAGGCTGAACGCGTATATAGATCAAACATGTGTGGTTAGATAATTAAACGATTTCCCTCTTACCATGACAGTATACTATTTCGGNGAAACGGTGTATTTAGCGACGTTTCTTAAACCTTTAGAAGAAAAAATAACATATCGACTGCGTGAGAGAAACATAAGGTGGGAATGTATACCAACGTTTAATATTTCATCTGCAGAAGGTTGTAAGTATGCTTTTTTTATTAATTTGTATACATGTTCTATGTACGTATAGCAATTCATAAAAAAATCGTTCTCATTTATTTGTTCATCTAAAAGATTATTAAAAAACAAGTTTCAATAGTGTTTGAGACAAATACAATTGCTTCTTTAATAATAAACTCTTCAGTTGTTTTGCATACGAAACTCAAGGCTTTTTGAAGAAATATGGCTCGGGAAACCGGTACATATTATAAAATAAATACGTATATTTATGAATCAGGTCCGTTCACATACCGTATTGTTTTTGTTTTTTCGTTTTGATTTATTTACAAACAAATTTAGATCTTTTGAATGTTTAAGTTTTCGACAAAACGAAACACGAAAATCAACACATATTCCCATTTTCAAAACAATAACAAAATACAGAAAACCAAATTGTGTTTTTAACGCGCTTTTCGTTGCACTATTAATACAACTTATTGCCCTTATCATATTTCGTTTCAATTTGAATTTAACGATAATCAATGTTTGAAAATTGAAGTTTGTGTTCCCGTTTACCATTTTTGTTTTGATTAAACGGAAAACGAGTGGCTATGCTGTTTTGGGGAAATAAATCATGATTGACACTTGCTTATTTGATACGAATTAGCTATTACTAGTAAACAAAGTTATTTGCTTTTAAGATCAAAAATTCCAAATTGTTTTTCATTTGCCGAAAGTTTTAATAAAAAAAAATCGTAACTTGGTAACTTTGACCATTTCCAAAGGCAGCATTTTTGACAAACTCATGTGAACAAATGTTCTTTGAACGGATATAACGTGTTTTAACAGGTTTACAAAAAAAACGCATTGGAACCGCAATCATCATCATCATCATCATCATCATCATCATCANATTTTCAATGTGCATGTCAAATTTCAGATCGATCCTTCACGTAGAAATGCTTAAAAATGCATTTTATAATAACGCATGATAAGCCATCTGTTTTCGCTGTCAGTGCTTTGATTTATAAAGGGCGTTCAAGAGCAAAAACCTTAACATAAATAATACAAATCAGTCAATATACTGGAATATTTCCACATGCTATGCCGAAGAAGACATGAACGTTTATAAAAACGTGTTTATAGCTTCATCCAGCATGGATTGGTGCGCTTTGAGATCCTCAAGACGAGTTTCTGAACGTTTTTTTTTTTAAATTTATTTTATACTGAAAAAGCATGTTTTTTATTCAAAATTCGATATGCTCGTTAAATTCGTGAAACAAAACGCACTTGTTTCGCGAAAAATACAAAAACGCATAATACCCCGTACAAAAAATGGTGATTTTATGTAAATACAGTTCCTTTGTGACGCGGCCTGATTTGCGTTTAGGTCACAAAATACTAAATGTTTTTCCTATATAGTTCAATGTAAAAGCGACAACTTTAAGCGAAAATAAATGCAACATTTTGCACATAGAGACCCCCATAACCATACCTTTTCTTAAAGGGCATTCTAAGCTTAATCGATTTAAGCAATAAAAAAGATATTACATGTTCAAACCAAAATAGAGTTTGACGGAAATCAAAATCGACTGTTTTTGCACCTTCTTTTTTTCGGCCGTTTTCTAGTGGATTGTAACCTTTTTCAATGCCATTTTTTACTTAAATCTCTAACGATTTATTTCATATTTTTATTTCTAGCGGGGGAGTCCGGAGATAGTCGATGTTTCACGATTAATGCATTGTATGTTTGCTAGTTCTGAAAGGGGAGGAAACTAATAAGTGTTGTTAACGAATACTTATCATAGTAAGTAATTGTTACATGAACGTCTTAACTAATGTAACAAAGATATGACATGTGCGTGTTTGAATTTATGTCGTTTCCACGATCGTGCTACTCTTTACTAACTTACTATGTGTATTTTAACTGAATGAAAGTGTCGTTGCCAACTTGCCACGCGTTAGTTATCTCGTACCAATCCATTATTATATCCATTCTACAGCTGGCTATTACTTATCTCGTACACACTAAATTAGTCGTTACCACGAATCGGTTATCTCGTTATTACGACTAACTAAATCGTTGTTTTGAGTAAGATATTTTTAACTACGACTTAATAAAAGAAAAGTAAAGTGTGTGTTTATTATACCGTCACCCCTGTCAGTTGAGAGCCGGTCAGTTGTCACGTATGAGACACCGTTACTTATGAACATCGGTACTCATGATTCGTATGATTTATGCCGTACCGCTTGTCAGAAAGACGCTCGGAACCCCTCGAAATAACTGCTGCTGGGTATGCAACCGGCCACGTCAGAACATGCCGCGAGTGAGGCTCGAACCATCGACATTCCGAGGTAGTTTTTTGGACTAAATAAATCGTTAACACGAGTTTTATTTTTAAGTAACTTGAAGTTGATACCCTTAATAGTATTCAAGCTATGCCCAATAACAAATAATCACATACCACCGGTTAGATTAACAACATGAATCCATTAATAAAATGGCTTGTTTAGCAACAGAGAGTGAAGCATATCTTCTGCGCTACAACATTATTTGCATGAAGAACATGATTATATTGACATTTCTTGTACAATTCCTTTATTATTTATTTTTTATTTTTACTGAATAGAAATACGATCCTCGGCATCAGAGTCAAGCTGTGAAACAAATTGTTTCCCTTTAAAGAAGACAATGATGAGCTTATCAAGCAATTTGCATGTTCCGGTGCCTTTCAAATGCAAATAATTACAAATGAATTGCTTCTTATTAATAAATAACCACGTGTAAACTGTAATGAATTAAAACGCATACTAGTCTATCAGCCAGATGGGTTAGGGTGTACCACTCTGGGGAGCAAAACAACACCTATCTTACTTGATTGTATACTCAATATAAAGAAACAAAATGTGTGATAACAATCTCAGTTGGGCAGCTATAAGTTATTATTGAGCTGTCCCTACGGAAACCGTCAGGTTTTGACTGAATAGCTAGTTTAGCTAGTATAATTCTCAAATATTTCTTCAAAATTGGTTCTAGAAAAAAAGTTTGGTGTTAAAATGAAGATTATGCTTATTACCTAGCTAGTATGATCTGCAGTTAAATATGCAAATAAGTACATTTGCATATCTTTGAATATTAATGAGATTGCAAGAAAAGTTCCTTTAAACTAGCGAACCTCAAAAATAGTAGGGTCAATATACACTTTGACCACCCAAAAATTGCTATAAAAGGTATTTTAACTGATCATGGTAGGGTAGAAGTTCATTAAAAACATATCAAAAGTTTACCATTATCGGACCTCCGGAAAGTTGTTTTTCAAGATGGCCACCAAGATGGCCGCCAAGACCTATTAATGATCATAACTATGTAACTACATGTATCCAATCATATTTGATGAATTTGGTGTCTATACATAAGTTTCAAGGGGAAAAGAACACATAATGATCATCAGAAATTGTTTAAGTTTAATATATTACACACAGATCCAACATGGCGTCGAAAATGGCCGCCAAGATGGCCGCCAAAACCTATTTATGATCATAACTATGTAACTATCAACTTAAATTTGATGAATTTGGTGTCTATACCTAGGTATCAGGGGGCAAAGATCACATTAATATCATCAGACAAAGTGTAAGTTAATTATGTTACACCCAAATCCAACATGGCGTCCAAAATGGCCGCCAAGATGGCCGCAAAGATGGTTGCCAATACCTGTTAATGATCATAACTATGTTACTATCCACTCAAATAAATTTGACGATTTGGGTATCTATACATAGGTTTCAGGGGGTAAAGAACACATTAAGACCATCAGGCATTGTTTAAGTTTATTATATTACACACAAATCCAACACAGCGTCCAAAATGGCCGCCAAGATGGCCGCCAAAACATATTTATGATCATAAAATATAACTATGTAACTATCAACTCAAATTTGATGAATCTGGTGTATATACCCAGGTTTCAGAGAGCAAACAACACATTAATATTACATTTATATCATCAGACAAAATGTAAGCTAATTATGTTACACAGAAATCCAACACGGCGTCCAAAATGGCCACCAACACAATACGAAGGACCACAAGTCCACAACTTGTTACTCAAACGTTATGGTTGTTATGTAAAATGCCCTAGTTGAGGAGACAAGGAACACTTTAATCGAATTGAGGTTATCACTAAGGAGTTGAATAATCATCAAATCCAATTCACGACATTTGGAAGAAAGAATGAAACAGCACATGACTTCATGATAGGATCAGGTTTTACTAA
>VMBQ01000896.1:104185-228932 GCA_007657795.1 Dreissena rostriformis | reverse complement strand
TGTATTTTAAACTGTGTTATGTATGTTATTATATACTGTGTACATTGATGAGACTATAATAAAATAAATAATATAATAAGGAGAGTTATTCTTAACGTATGGTCATAGAATTGCTCGTGAATAATTATTATCATAAGAAACAACGCATGCGACTTTGAATGCCTTGGATTTATGGAACCTCTCTTCACACATGGTATAATTTCACATTTCTTCTGTTTATTGTTTATGATTTGTAGTTATATGTCATAAATGTGTTTACTCCGGCTTTACTGTACTAGCAATAGACGCCTTTTTCGCCATGTAATACAATAATATTTGAACTGTGGTCAGAGAAGATGAAACATTAATAATTAATCACATTGCTGCTTGATATAAGATCCCTATTGGGTTATTTGCAATGTTAAAATAACAATAATACTGTTTTGATACTGTATGTAGAAGATTCATCTGCATAATCATAATCAGTTTATATGTAAATTGTCTGCTTATTGCTACCATAATATCGATCAAACGATATTAATTGCGTATATGATTCAAAACTATAGAGCAATTTCTTGTTTAAATATAAAAGTCATTGTCCTATTTTTGAAATTCATCAGAAGTTAGGTTTATTTTCGGAGTCTCTGGTAATGATAATGGAAGTATTAAATGTATGATATATCTCATTTATTGATCACAATATAGATTATGAAATCTTTGCGTTAACCGATTTTTAAAACACTTTACAGATTACCATTTGCTTGTTTGAAACAGGCGATGAATCATAAATATAGGTTAATGATTATAATGCAAATAATAAAATTAATTAATAACAAGCACGATTCTACTGGAAAAAAACAGCATGTTATTTGCACGCATTTAATGTAAATAAATAGATTGCTGTATCAACATGTTTCACATATTCGCATTTGTATCGCATACATAGGAATAAAATAAATTAAAAATCATACCTCAGTGGATTAGTATTCTTAAAAAAACAACACCTGCCATTTCACGCACAGGCAAAGAAAGCTGCTCTGATTCCATATGTCAGTTACAAAGCTCCTGTTCCCACTGTTACATTGAGTACGTCTAAATACCTGCAGCAGTCTGCTCTCGCTGTTACATTGAGTCCGCCTTTATACCTGCTACATTAGCATGGCAGTGGGATCAATAGTAGCGACCGCCTCTGATAGCTAGCATTCCCATACAGCTTGGAACTTGCTAGCGAACCAAGTGGATCGCACTCGTCCAGAAAAGTAATTGTTCAATTTGACTACAATAAGGAGTTAAGCCATTAATCCGTTGTCCAGTTCAAGTCAAATCTGCGAAGGATTAGTTTTGCAAATAAGTATTTCAATACTAACTGACGGTAACAAAGGCTGCACTACTGATACTTTTTTTACTGAGTTTCATTATATCTAAATTTGCAGTTTTGAATATGTGTCAGTCACTAAGTTTTTTGCGTATGTTAAAGAAATTTAGAAATGAAGAATTAACACAGTGTGTACTCCAAAACAAATGCAATCTTTTAAATATTAAAATTACTTTTTTAATGTAAATGAGTGAACATTATATCGTCATATTCACTCAAATATAAAAGTTAAAAAAGTAAATTTAAACATATGTATATTTGTGAAAACTATATAACACTATTTTAACTCAACTACGAACTTTCAGAACGCGTTATTAACATCCGTATATTATATAAGTCAATCTCAGTTGTCAGATCGTTTAATGGAAAGATAATTAAATCTTACATTAATGAGAAAAATGTGTTTTGTAAATTATTATCTTATGATAATATATTTCGTCATATCTCGTAGATGTCTAAGAGTGATTGCGTTTAGACAATTTTATTTATTCAGATGTGCTAACCAAAATTCGATTCAACATTTGTTTTAAGTTGCCATCTATTAAAAATTATATGGAAGAATGTTTTTCTTTCAACCCATGCTGATAGTCTTCTTTGAATTTATTGAATCCATACGTATATTTTTTTGTTGAAGACCATGACGGAGTAAAGCAATAAGATGCGTAATATATTATATGTACTTTGATGCATGTACTTTGAGGCATTTATTTTATAGTATTGAATGTTATCTTAGTAAAGTATGTGTCTAACGAACATGTGAATGCTATTTTATTTTAATAGCAATCTTTATTTTAATAATTCAGTTTCTACTTGTTGACACAATTTATATATGTTTGAAATAGGAATAATGATACTCCTAAAAATGAAAAAATATCGGAAAATAATTCCTGTTTCCTTTCCCGGCATTTCATTTGTTAACAATACTGTACATTTCATGAATATATTATTAGACTGTTTATATGTCATTTAAATAATATAATTGCTTTACCTTAGAAAGCTGCTTTTGAAATAATATATTGTATTTAGCTTCATATTGGTATGGTGTAATTAATGACGACAATTCTCTTAAATAGTAATAATACCAATATAAAGATTACAGTTATAGCAATTAAAAATATGCACCATGTTTAATTATATAATACGAAACATATATTAGTTAAACAATTCGTTATATGGAAATGTTTATCCTAAATTGTATTTACTTTTGTAATAATTTGACTGAACATATATAAATGTATGATACTATCTCACACAAACGATTTAAAAATAAAATATTACATTGGTAAGTAATAAGTAAGTACTTACCGACGTTGATAGTTTCTGTCCTTAAAATGCGTAGCAAAAACGGTTTTAATTTAATATGATTGTTTCTCAGTATGTACTATGCGAACGTGCGCTACAATTACAGCATACAACGTCATTCAAGGACGCGCCCTTTCTAAACGTTTAAACAACTCAATTACAATCATACGATTCTGACAACATTGAAGCTATGGCTCTCTTAAATAGTAACTCAGTACACAGTGCTGATTAAAATCAACGGGTTAAAAAAGTAATGTCGATAAACTTATTAAAGGGTGCGTAAGATCTGAACATGTTAATGACATTAACAACGGATGGAATGTATGAACCGGATTTAAAGGCGACTGATTATTATTTCCATATATAGGCTAAAAATGTCATCCAACTTATGTGTATTATCTTTGAACACAATACTTTGTAAATTGCATGTGTTATTTCATGTTTTTATATGATGTTGGTTTTGTTTTGTGAAATACCTTCTCTATCGGCACTGTTTCTGTCAGAACGCTCGCTATGCCATTTGCGATCCCAAGGGATATCATTGAGGAAAGTCCGAGTTCAACGCAACTTCGATACACCAAGGAATCAAGCCAGACGGTTATTAACAATTTCCGATTGTGTAGAACTTGATGTATTGCCTGTACAGCTAAACATACGTAGAATAACACATTTGTAAAAAGCGTATGTGTATGCATAAGTTAATTTATTTCCTATATTTGCAGTATGTTGTATACAAATAGTGAATGCAATTCTATTATAAATGCATATTATATATGTTCCAAACATTGCGTACATCTTTGCATTCAAAACAACCTGTCATTGGGAAGCTTGTTTTGCCTAAAGTTGAGGGCAAACTATTTTGTTGTACGCCAATGTACACTTACATCGTACTTGTTAATTTATAATAAATCGTGAATTGATATTGATAAACTAATGAAGCGTTTGTGACTATTTATTTTTTACATCGTTTACGTAGAAAATTTAGTCATTTGGGAAAGATAAATATTTTGTGCGAATAGGGAGAAAAATAAACACTGTCCCACACATGGCGAAAGAAAGGAAGAGTCACATCCTAAATATATTTTCTGTGCATGAATGCAAATCGCAGTTTGCTTAATGTAATTGAAAAAACGAACATGTTTTCTGTAGAAAATGTGTACATCTATGTATTAATTATTACGCCAAATAATGAACAATCGAAGAGCACCACAATGAAGTCTCTGGTATTTTTGTATATAAATGATAATGAAATGAAAAGTGTTTATATGTATTATAATTAAAATACACAATTAATGACCCTGCAATAGATATGTGTAATATATAATGTTGTAGCTAGATATGCATATCCAGTTAAGTTGTTAAAGGTAATCTATGTGGTAAACAGTTCAGGGAACTTTCTATTACAGAAAACAGCGAGACACCTGTTAGATATGTTTTCGCTTCAAAGCAGAAACATTATTAGATTTGTGTGTATTGTAACTATCCGCTAGTGTTTACCTCGTCAGCGAGAGCGGTTAGAACAAGCCGCTCGTCCTGGGCCCAACGTAAAAACTTCACGAAGGACCCAAGGTTGCTCCGCACGGTGCCAGGCTGGTGCTGCTGCTGGAAGTAGCCGTCCGCTACTTCCAGNATAAACATTAATGGACAAGTGTAGTTCAGAAACGGACAAGTTAAATTTCCTAAATGGTTGTCTATGGACAAGTATAGTTTTTATTTAGATTTCGCCACCCCTGGATTGTGTCGAAAAGCAATGCACATACGCTACAAAAAATAACTGCATAGTTATTGTCCATGCTGTAATGTATGCATTTGTGTTTACCTCGTCAGCGATACTAGCGAGCACCAGCCGCTCGTCCTGTGCCCACCGCACGAACTTCACGACGGAGCAAAGATTGCTGCGCACCGTTCCTGGTTGGTGCTTCTGCTGGAAGTAGCCGTCCGCTACTTCCAGATGCTCGTGCCACTGGAACGCGTTATCCAGGGGGCCGCCCTCTTGGTACCCTGCCAGGGCGAGGAATCTGTTGAGCTTCATAGATTCCTCCAACACCTTGGGGCCTTCCATGGAGCCACAGCATCTACTGCCCAGGTGGGCACACCAGGCATTAACTACGGAGACTGAAAGAGATATATAATGGAAAAAACACTTGTACAATACGTGGCGTTGGTAAGCGATTTCAACGGTCACTAGTCGTTATACTTACAGCTTCGTCGGCCTTGCATTACACGGGCGCTGGGGGTAAGGGCAATACAATGCTCCCGAGTGAGGAACTCCTCCTGCTCCTCCGGGATAGGGTTAGGGTTGGCCTCGATCATGTCCTGCTCCGTCTCGCTGCAACTTGAATACGGTTCTGGGTCTGAGGTTTCGGTCGAGGTTGCAGTAGAGGTTGAGGTCGCGATCGCGGGCGCGCCCCCAGCCCTCGATGTCGCCTCTGGTTTCATCTTCTTGGTGACCTGGAGTGTGTACAGTGAAGTATGTTCAAAAGCAACACATAGAGCTAGACTCGTGCATTGTCATATAGTCTGTATAACATACATAGGCCAGCTGAGACACCTACCTTTGCAAACGCCGCGTACGTCTCAGCATACTCGACGCTGCCAAACTGTATGTCATGAGATGACGAGAGCAGATGCGGCCCTCTTCTTATGACGGTGGTGACGCACTCGCAGCGCCAGTAGGCGCGGCCGCTCCTGCAACTTTTGCCCTTGTTTCTTGTTGCCTTGGCCGCAGAAGTTGTTTGGCGGATCTGCGCGCCAGACATCCCGTGTTGCGAGCGGAGGTGGTTGTTGAGTCTTATTAGGGAAACCCTTATCCCCTTCTCTCGCACACAAACGGGACACACCCTGGGTTTGGACTTATTCTTTACTGTCATTTTGACGGGACTTGTTGACATTTTCTGAAGTGAAAGTTACACAGTTTAAGCAATAAAGGTCAAGTGGCAGTGTATAGTGGCAGTTTAATAAGACCTTCATAAAGGTCAAGTGAACCCTACAGTATGGGCACCGTTGGAAAACACAGGAAAATCTCAATTTATTTGAGGGTACCACTGTTTGACACGCCCTTTCCCGGCCCCAAATGGTCAAACTATCGCAAACCTGGTACCATCAGGTCCGATGAACCTTTATCTATCCATATATACCAGATGTAGCCATTAAATATCACGTTTAGTATTTTTAAACAATTTTATTGTAAACTAAGCCAAAAAAGGGTTATCAGTTTCCTGTTTGACACGTACGGAACACCATACTTTTTGTCACACTAGTGTAAACCTGGTATATTCAGGTCCGGTAAACATGTATCTATCCATATATACAACATTCGGGCATTAAATATCACGTTAAGTATTTTTTAAACAATTTTATTGTAAACTAAGCCAAAAAAGGCTTATCTGTTTCCTGTTTGACACGTACGGAACACCATACTTTTTGTCACACAAAAATTAAAACATGGTATATTCAGGTCCGGTAAACATTTATCTATCCATATATACAACATTCGGGCATTAAATATCACGTTTAGTATTTTTAAACCATTTTATTGTAAAATAAGCCAAGTATGACACGTACGAAACCCCATACTTTTCAATGTTCAACACGTACGGAACACCATACTTTGTGTCACACTAGTAAAGACATGGTATATTCAGATCCGGTAAACATTTATCTATCCATACTGTATATACCACATTCGGGCATTAAATATCACGTTTAGTATTTTAAACAATTTTATTGTAAAATAAGCCAAGTTTGACACGTACGAAACGCCATACTTTTCAATGGTCAAGGGCGCCAACATTTCAAAATTAATAATGTTGATTAAACTCATCCTTAGCCCTGCAAATTACAAGTTCACATGTCAAAACAATAGTACAACCCATCTAGTGTAAGTTTACAAATGTTTTTACTCACGATCTCGCTGTAAATCACATAAATAACATAGAAAAACACAACTTGTGACACTCACTGTTCAAGGTCTTGTTTACAAAGGAACGGTTACAATACAGTAAAACTTGTACTTCCCTAACCATAATCCTAGAGTACATAGTACCGGCCAAGTGGGTGACCAAGGGGTTGTGGCTATACCTAGGGAACGGATCGAGATATTGGAGAACCGTTTTCTGATCCGTGCTTGTGAGTGAACTGACCTTTGGGTTTGATGCTCGTTCAGCTTTTCGTCCGTCCGTTCGTTCGTCCGTCCGTACGGCTAGATGGTGGTATTGTGCCAAGGAACATAACTCCTGAACGGTTAGAGATATCCGCAAACGGTTTTCGGCATTGTGCTCATGAGTGATAAGTCCTTTGGGTTTCAGGCTAGTCATAGGTGTCTCATGGTTAGGGTTAGGGTTAGCTATATGTTCCGTAAGTGCAAAGTACCACGGACACATTGATGTGCGCATTGGGGGTTTAGCTGTGTCCCGGGTTCAAAATAAGGTGTGTCAGAGTGGGGTTGACTTATGTTCTTGAATCTTGGCACAATCACTAATATTTGTATGCCTTACCGGATTTTTTTTTATTTTGACCTATATATTGGCCCGGGAGTAAGCTCTTGGGGGTCAAAGTGACCTACCCTCGGGCGCTGTGTCCATTTTTTTACCATAATACAATGTACTTTTATATATTTCTCACGTCTAGACCTGGAATATTTGGTATATTTAGGAAGGTGTTGGCTCAAGGGTGAGCTCTGGGGTCAATTCGGGGGTCAGAGAGGTTTATTAAGCGAGCCACGTGCGTTCTAAAGGTGGTTTTGGGGCCTAAAAAGGCCATTTTGAGAACATATTGTAAGTTTTTCTCGGTATCTATTAATATTTTATATTATTTTAGTGGATTTTGGTGAATTTAACAATAAATCGAAAAAATATTCAAGAAAAGTTGAAAAATGTTTGATAGGGGTAAAAAAACTGATTTTTTCATAAAATTTCATTGTTGTTAGCCAGTTTGTTATTGAACAATTCTGTTGCACTAGTCATAGGTGTCTGAAAGCTACATTTGTCCGTAAGTACACAGTACCACGGACACATGGATGTGCGCATTGGGGGTATAGCTGTGTCCTGGTGTCGAAATAGGGTGTGTCAAAGTGGGTAACNAAAAAAAAAAAAACAATAGAAAAAAACAATACTGCAAACATATCTGTCAAAATGAGTACACGAGAAAGTAGCAATATCAATATACATGATTATATAAACGGTTTTACAAATAGATAAAAGCATACAAATGCATGTTCTGAATACAATAATAATGTAGGGCATCTTGTGTCTGCTGTCAGACGGCTCTGGGGGGTCCCTGTAACAGAACTGGTTGTACCGCCGGTTGCTGCAACCGCTCCATATCTGACATTGACCGTTGTTATGCGAGTTCGAGTTTGCCTGCAGTTGGTCCTGAAAACAAGTCAGTTTCTACGACCATTAAGTAGCTGGCTGGCACTTGGACGGCCTGATTCATCAGAGTAGGAGGGTCCCTTGGGGCAGGAGGAATATGAAGGGGCTGTGCAGTCTCTCCATGTCATTTCTTTGCATGGCTCACACACTCCAGTACCACTTGTTCTGGTTAACACTTTCAAGCCACGCCATTCAAACTACCAATGATTTTTGCATGGACTGACACAGCTCAAATTCTGCCAGCATCAAGCAGTTGCAAATGACACACTCATACCAACTATTTTATTTTACAAACTGTCTCGAAGAGTAGTAGTAGTAGTAGTAGAAGTAGAAGTAGCAACAACAGCAATGGACGCAGCCCCTGGAGTAGTAGTAGTAATTTATTATTCAGATAATAACGCTTATATTTGGACACTCATACAAACTATGAACCAATGTTAAAACTTTCTTACATATACCATGTACGTTGACCACCTTCATCTATTTCAAACAGAAATGTTCTCCTTAATTATATTATCTCTCTGATATATTATACAAAATGTAGTATCAGCACATGTTCAAAATGAACACACACAAATAAAAAAAAAATCCAAAGATATTAGAAAATAGAATAACACGCACATATCCAAACATTGAAAGGCACTGTTCCCTGAAAATCCTCTACGGATTTCCATACATAGTGTCCCTGGAAGACAGTCTGTGGGTGAAGTTGCCTGCCTGTATAGAAATTATGCCACATTTAACATATTTATGGGAGGCAAAATATTGATGATGTAGTAAAACACTGATACATAAACATTATATGCATTAGGATGATAAAATATATACAAGTACCAAAGTTCACTTACAGGCAGCTCCATTCGAACTACCAATGTTTTTTGCATGAGTTGACATAGCCCAAACTCTGGCATCAAGCAGTTGCAAATGACTCACTAAAATCTGAAAACAAGGTTTTAAGATTTACCAATTATATATAATATATATATATTATAGAACATACTATTTCCAAGCCAATATTCTGCGTGAACATATCCAAAGCCGTTTTCATAGTCACTGAAGTTCCGGTAAACAAAGAAATGTTCTCAGCCATTATATTATCTCTCTGCTCTGCATTTAAATGCTCTTATCCTGTCTTATGCATCTTCTTAAAATTGATGTTCGTTTTGTGGTGAATTTTACACAACTTAGTTGCTGTAATTTCACACCGTGTCTGTACATGACATTCACAATTAAATAGCTTCTGAAAGTTTTAAAATATACACTACAGTATATGTAATTCAATCATGTATGTTATAAACTTCTATTAAAATTTGTCTTTATAACAAAACAACAACAAAGAGTTTAATTTGTTAAATGTGTCTGAAATTATTATTTTTTAATNCAGTTGAAATACTGCACTCTCCCTCAGAATCCGGCTGTCATGGGTCGACCCTTGCCACCATGCAACTTAGTCAATGAGTCTGTCTTTGCCATTGAATAACACCTAAAATTAAACAGTTGTGGTAGTTTGTGTGTCCTGAAATATGAATTTTTTGCCAGTGATTCTATGTATGTCACTGTAAAATGCATCATTTTGTTAAATATGTTAAAACACTGGTCCACAACCACGCGATAATTATAACTGACTATGACCACGACCACGCAGTGATCTATCCGGATTGGTGTGGATAGCTTTGGCTTCCTGTGCAGGTCTGCCTTAAATTTCAGAAGCATGTCGTTTTTGGTACGTATTTCCTTTTTGTCTGTGGTAAGCGATCATATGTGGATTTAATAACTCTTTCACATTGTCCCCATAAATGATCACCGAGTTCATTGGGTCTTCAACCTACTTCGCAGTCATTCTCTGTTCCTGTTCATGTTGACATCTGAGTGTGACTCGGCGAGTGCTAGAAGTGTGAATTCCAGTTTCTATCCTTTTACGCCACTGTCTGGTGTGCCAGAATCTGCAAAAGTTTCAGGGCCGACTGTTATAATGAAACTGTTTGATTTGCTTGGGTGTAAGTCACTGAAATGTTTAAATTTTGTTGTTAAGCGGAGGAAGAAGTTTTGCTTTGATTGATTTTCCTGGGATATTGTTTATTTAATATAGGATCTGGCATGAGTTGTCATATCATACCATATTTTATTGAACAAGTTCAGGAATTTTGTTAGTAAGCAAGCCTTTGTGAGCTTACTAATGAATTTCCTGGACGAGTTTAATAAAATATGGTAGGATATGACAATGAGTGTCAGATCTTTTATATCACATGCTTTTAAATGAGCAAATTAAATAAATATTTACGCAAACATAATGATAAATCCAGAATGTTGTTTACATTTCGTGGCGTCATTTGACGTTGCAACGTCATTTCAGCAAAATAACAAAATGCGATTGGTCAATAAACGAAAACTAAGCCAATGAAAACGCTTAAAAAGTATATTTCACATGTGTAATATTAAAAAAATATATGTAATAGTTATATTACATGGGAAACAGGGTATGGCATGTGATAAAGTCTTTTATTGCTGCTTCTTGGGGCTTTGGGATGCAGGTGGGGATTTTGGTAGCCTTGGGGGTGCCAGCCCACATTCTCCAACCTGGATCTTTACTGATCCAGTAGAAAGTGGGGGATAGCTCAAAGTTTTCAGCTTCCCACTCTCAGAAACAATGGTCTCTTCTTGTGCAGCAGTTCTCCTCTGACTGGCAGAATTTCACTGAAGTCTACTTTTTGTTTATTCCATGAAGCTGCCAGATTCTACATTGGAACTACCTGTTGCCATGTGAAAAGTTTTTTTCTGCAGCTGCGAACAATAAAATTAAACAGAATTTAAAATAGTTGGCATGTTTGTCGGGTTTTCCAGCCACAAAATGTTGCAGTACATTCAAACAATTACAGTAGTACCTGTTTTAAGGGACAATTACACATCAAACTAAACATGGCCTTTAAGGTAGAAGATGTTGTTTTTAATTCAGTGTTACAGTTGCTGCATTGGTCTGCATCATTTTGTTCATAATATGGTTGGAAATCCCGCTACATGTATGTACTTTGTTATCCCCTGCCAAAGGCGGAGGGATATTGTTTTGGCGTTGTCCGTCCNCAAACATGCATGTAACACACTTTGTCTTTAATGAATTACTTCAATCATCAAAATAAACCTTTATATATTTTTTCTTAAGCAGAACTATAGTCTTATTAATCATTGGCACCATCAGATTTCCTCTTAATCCTGTGTCTCAGAAGTACTTTCTTCTTTCTTTTCATACATACTTAAATGTATTCAGCAAGATTCTAGTCTTTATTATTTCAAAACAATATAAAAAAAAGCATATAACACAATCTGTCTTAATTGAACTAACATCAGGTATGTNAATATTATTTAAGTAGATGTTGGTGAATTAAACAATAAATCGAAAAAAAAACCAAGAAAAGTTGAAAAAATGTTTGATAGGGGTAAAAAAAATCGTTTTTTCATTAAAATTGCATTGTTTGTTAGCCTATTTCTAAGTCTTGTTTTTGGACGAGCTAGTCAAAATCACAAAATTACTTTCCAGAAATAGAAATAGCTGAAGATGTTAAAAGAAAGCAGTACAATTAGAAACATGTTGAAAAGTAAAAAAGCACTGTAAATCCTGAACTAAATTAACACTGACAATAGAAAACAAACGCGGCAAAATGAAAATAAACACGCGCATATGTGACTGAAACTACAGCACATTGTATACCATATACACGAATACTCGCATGTCATTAAGAATGGTGTGCCATCAGCATTACAATTCTTATCCAAAAGCTGTATCATTAACCGCTTCCATCTTTATATGTTTTTTTTTTGTTTACATAATTTATGTGTGTGTGTAGCATATATTGCCACATAGCGTTTATGCACGCGTCAATTTGACATAATTAGAGCCACACAAACCAGTCAGATAAGACCTGGTGATCGCTCGCGTTGTTGCCTCCGGTATGTTCAGACAAAATGATCAGGATATAATTACTTTGAAGAGGTTAGTTAAGTGATTTATTATCCATCGATTATAATAATGATTGTTGTCAGCATAAAAACGAACATGGGTTTATCAATATGAACTTTGAACGCTCATATAAGATAATTAGTTTGTTAAGAAAGCGCTTTGCACACGAGCATGTAAAATTATTTTTAGAACGTAGCGGTAAAAACATTATTTCAAAGCAGAAGTCAATAAAATGTCTTTTGTATGTCAGGCGGCCTCGATTCTATATTCAAGTAATTAGTATGCTGACATGTCGAAAACTAAATGATCTTTGACAATAATAGCTCGTTAGCTGTCTGATGAATATACCACGATACCAAAATAAAACCTGCCACATCTGAATGATATACCCCCGGGGACGAGGAAATACCGGGCAGATGGTTTGCGGGCAGTAGTTGTTAATATACCATGCCTTGTTTAAAACGAAATGTCAAGAACAATTCCTTAAGACGTTACTGCATTACGGCTTTTTATATGACTCAGATGAAAATGAATATGCATTAATGAGATGTTTAAGCAATAAGAACAGGCACCTCTGCTCTTGACCTCTTCAGGTAACATTCCAATGAATATCAAAAGGTAATTGTAATAGTTTCATTAACAAAACATTAGGGACTTTGAGAACATAGAGACTGTCAATCTTTTTCTGTTTTTAATTCGGTCTGTGAAACAAAAGCTAGGTTTATTTTTCACCAGTAATCTACTCTAACAGGTTATCTATTTGCAATATACTCTCTTCTGTTATCAATTTGACTTCATAAATCAGAATATGAATATTCGAGACTTTGACATTCCGTCATAATAAAATGAAGTGTACGTGTCGATCGCAGAAGAAATGTTTATTGCTGGGTTTAACATTTCTCAAGTGATAACATTGACTGTTAGGTACTGACATTTAACGCCTCCATGTTAAGCTCACATGTCCACACCACAAGTTCAAACGAAATGATCAAACAACAAATTAGAACAGTTGTTCTTAATTTATAAATAATCCTGACCGCTCTATATGTGTATCATGCTTTGAATTATTTTGAAATATACCAGATGGTTTCCGCGAACATGAACCGCATTCCTGTCTTCAAATCATACCTGCAGATCAATATCCCAAATATTGCTTTGATTTTCACGGCCCTACGTTTGTTTCAAAGCTGTTCGTGGGGTTATGAACCCCTGCCCTTGATAGCTCTAACCTCGACGCTCAGTAAATAATTCTCGCTCAAATACATTAGTACATGAAGTCATAAATTCGTGAAGATTAATAAACATGAAGTTCCACTATGTTTAACATTGAATATCGGTATTGAAGTTTTATAAAATTGTTTTAAAATGCGCGATTTCAGTAAGCGTAAGTGTGTTGCTCCTAAACGATGTCACATTAATAGTTTTTGTGCTAGATACCACGATCGATTTTGTCAGATAACGTCATGTGGTATAATATTATATAAATGTCAATACGGTGTGTTTTTTCCTTCAAGCCATCTGCAATTGTGCAAGCAGACTACACGAAATATTGACATATTGTATATATCGAGATGGCTTATTAAGATGTGTTATTGTTATTTTAAATAGTTTACTATATAAGAACTATATAGCAATATTGATGTGTTTGAACCATAACCAACTTGTAAATTCCATCTTTATTATATTGCAACACGATGAGCAGTAATGGAGTCACAAATATACAAAGTGATTCCAAACCAAGATGGTGCATGTTTCATATGTATAGGAACTTATATCGCATGCGTCTATTATCGATATCTTAAGATAGACTAAGTAATACTAAGTTACATATAGAAGGCAATTGATAACATTGTGTTTGTATTTCAGTCTTGATTGATTAAATACCAGGAATAGATGACATCCATTGAAAGAACCCTTTCCAGAAGGTTACAAACCTGTAAGGTGCACATGTTATTTTGTTTATGATGTTTTTTAATGGTCAATATATGCTTTATTAAGCGCAGGATAAAAACATATTTCCGAACTTCGAAACCATTTCAGTTGAAAGATAAAAACAAATATTGGTATATAAGTTTCTTGTAATATTGTCATATTGATATTTATGATTATTTATGAGCACTGTAACAATTTGAGCCGCATTATGTGAAAATTGGTCTTGTGAAAAAAAAGATCAGTATAGCTCGAGACCAGCCTGCTCACCCGCACAGTCTGGTCGGAGCTTTTCCTGTCCGCTGAGTAGACCACAAAACCGTGCGTGCCTTTATACCGCAACTTGTCTTGAGCTACACTGGCAACATACGGCATACGACACATTTTCGTATCAAGCGGCTAAAATCAAAATACTACGTTCGGTCTTTATCATCATCATCATCATCCATTGACCGATTTGGACGTTAGGGTGGGAAATGAGGGACGACGATACAGAAATCCTCCTCCATTCAGGTCTGAGAGTAATTCATCCACGGGAAGGGATGTCCAAACTTTAACATTGTCCATCCAGTTTTTTTCTCCCACGGCCTCGACTTCTACCTCCCTCTAGCGTGCCCTGGAGAACAGTCTTGCACAGAGAGTCGTGTCTGGTGACGTGTCCAAACCAAGCCAGCTTTCGTCGTTTGACGGTCGCCAGTATGGGCTGTTGTGGACCAACAAGTGTTGCAGTCATGTTCCGGACGTACTCGTTGGTCTTGTGTTCCGTGTAGGAGATGCGGAGCAGTTTAAGAAGACATTTATGTTCAAATGCCTGTACCCTGCGCTCTGTGTCCACGTGAAAAGTCCATTTCTCGCAGCCGTAGAGTAGGATGGAGAATACGAGGGACTTGTAGAGCCTGTACTTGGTGGTGAAGCTGATGGAATTGTTTGTCCACAACCTGCTCAGTCTGACCATCGCTGCGGTCGCCATGGCAATTCTTATTCAGGCCTCAGCAGTACTGGTACCATTCTTTGACATGGTTGCGCCCGAGTTGTTCGGTCTTACTAATATTCGAATAATTGAATTCCCCATTTTGTTAAGATTATACATAGTCCATATACTTAGCAAGTTGCATTGTTTATACAAAGTATTAAGTTAAAATAATATAATGTATGCTAGAATGCTTTAAAATCAAAATTATTGAATCTCTCTAGAGTCCCTTTCCTGGGTAAAACAACAACTTTGATACAAAGATCGTTAACATATGGATCTTTTACACACAACAGTGCCGCTTCTTCCAATATTTGCACGATGATGATCTGAATTATTAACTATATGCTATATTCTTAAATCTTTTTGTAAAAATAAGGGATGTAGTTGATACGTGTTCGTAATTTCATTTCATCGTGCCTCAAAAAGGTGTAACTCTGTTGCTCGGGTCTTCTTCCTAACATTGAGTAATTAAATGGTAATAAAATTGAATGCGTTGTAATTCGCTATTATTTCTGTGTAATTGTAGTTGCAATGATATGAGGTTAAAATTTATTTACACTTATATATATCATAAATATTGCTGGGCCAAGTGTAATGTTGAGCGGTCTAAAACCTCTTTAAACCCCAAGTGCTTAGCATTGACCGTTCCAAGGCGGTGACCCCAGCTTTATTCTACTATGTGTGTATGTTGTTCGTATTGTGCCGTACTGTACTGTTTTGGCAATTGGTCACTTGCCATAAATAAAGAACCACGAACGTGTGTATAATAGGAATGCAATTCTGCTGGAGCAACTGGAGTTTCAGTTCTTTAATTTTAAATTACACTGCATCACCAAACGTAACCAACGTATTATACGAAACAGATACCTTGCTTAAAACCTGCCGAAACAAATCATGTAAACTGAAACTTCAGTTTCACCAGAAAGACAAACAAATCCTTATTATACAATGCGGCCAACTTTTTATTGCAGGAACCAATTGTAGAACAGTGCAACCCAACAACATGCAGTAGACAAGACACACATGAACATAACACATGCACCAACATGGACAAAAATGGGGTCAACGCCTTCAAACGTTTAATGCAAAGGCATTGGTGGTTCAAATTGTTTCAAGGAGCTCAAAAACCTCATACTTGTTCCAATGTTTCAAGGAGCTCAAACATCTCATACTTGTTCCAGAAATATTCATTACATATTGGACTGTAGATAAACATTAACCTCATGGCATCACAATTTAAATTAAATGGCAATAATTAAAGAATGCATTTGAATTTAATTACTATTTGTCTACTCAAGTAGCAAGAGGCAATGATTTTTTTTAAATGGGAATATTTGAATGATATTTGACACTGATGTTATACTACTTTGAAGAAACAAAACGATGTCTTTCTTTTTTTATTTGGTTGAAAAATAAAAATGTTATGATTTTTTTTTTCAAAAACGTAACAAAATAGGTAAATTTTTCTGCTGTTTTTATTTTGCCAAAAAAATGGTTCATGCCAGCAAACAACTGACATTTGCATTTAACCAACTATTTTGGGCATTTATAAGTTATTTTTATCTATGTGAATGCCTTTCTAGACAAAAAACACATTAATACATATTTATAACAAATATTTTTTATTGATTTTGCACTTTTTACTGCACAAAGGTTATGGCATAATAAACAAAAACACAAAGAAACATGGACTTCCGCCTGCCTTTTGCTATAGATCTACCGGCTCAGTTCAGTATCTGCTTCTTTACAATGGCTGTGTCTCAAGGTCTGAAAAAGATATAAGAATAAAGCATAAAAAAAGAATCACATACTTCATAGCACTTGAACCAGCAAACCAGTATGACCAAGCCGCCACATAAATCCATATAATACTAATAATACAGAACAATTTTTAACGGAGAACATGTCCATAATTACATTTAACTGATACCATTACAATGATAATAATGTTGTTCATTATTTTTGGTAAAGAACAATAAACAATATAATTAATAAGCTATAAATTCCATATTGCATGTGTATACTTTGATGTGTCATAAAATTTGAAGAAAAAAAGAGTAAAAATTGACAAATATACAGTCTTTTTTTCACTGAAATATAAACTGTTCTAAGCAAATTATGATTAAAAGGGCTTTTTTCTACATGTATTTTGGGAACATCATCCAAACCTGTTAAACAATGAATTGTAGAGTTTATTCTTATACAATTGGGGAAAATAGTACTATTATAAGACTAATAATGTACCTTTTTTGAACCTACATAAACGTGTGACTCTTGCCAATCCTGAGACTCTGACTGTGTCAGTTCTGACTGGGACCCTGACTGATTGGGATCAGACATATGTCTGCAAAAAGAATAATTGAAATCAAAGAAATAATATATCTACATAATATAACTAAAATACAGTGACTGTATCGAATATAAACATTCATTAATGCTATATCCAAAATACTTGCTGTCCGAATCGTGCAAGTCTGTATTTTGTATTACCCATAAATCTATTTACAGATATACGAATGAAATCTACCATTACAATATAATGTCAGCATAAGTATATACTTCTATAATGTTTAACACTTACAACACATTTTTTGTCAACTTAACAGAGAAAAAATAAAGAACAATTGATATTTACGTAAGACTTTTCAACATTGGCAGCCATCTTGGATGTTTTGAAACGGGTCAATAGTGGGTCCATACATTAGCAATAACCAGCAGAATCACGGCATTTTGCAAAGCAATTAGTGGCATGAATGGAAAGGAAAATGATTTACCTACAAAATAAGAGCAATTTTTCAACTGGGAAATGTATCTTACCTATTTTTCTCGATATCGGAAATTTTCAGAAGTGTTATTTTTTTCTTCTTCGCAAATGTACGGAAACGAAAGTGCTTTGCCCGCAAAAATAAATGTATCAACTAATGTGATTAGTGATTATTTTAAGCATATCCAATCGAAAAACACCTTAAAAACGACGTAATTCCGACCCCCTATCGGCGCTATTTTTATGAACGAGATTTCGCGCAGGAATTTTTCAGTAGTAAATGAGCCGTACGCAGTTGCCTCCCTTGCGCCCATCGCTAACTCAAGGGTTATTTATATATATACACCTACACAGCGGGGGTACCGTTTTACTAACAATACTTACGAATTGCGTAAGTATTGGCGTAAGTTGACAAGTTACGAATAACGAACGCATTTCGTAAGTGCGTTTTACTAACATTGCGTAAGTTTGACATCGTACGTACGTGAAACAATGATCGTAACTCTCCAACTTGGAGGTGAACATGTAAACAAACAACAACAACTCGGACGGTTAAACTATACTATTAAGTGTGTTGTCACCTAATGTCGTCTGCATTCGTTACTTCAATTCTTGTCACAATGGATGCGGTAAAGTTAACTGAGAAAAAAAGAGAAAAAAGGAAAGCTAATTAGACAAAAATAGAAACGGAGGTTTAAGCAGCTGCTTACATCGAGCAGCATGCATGTATAAGCGGCAATTTTACCCCCACATTATCTGCATAAGATAAGGATCTTGCGTGGGAAACGATTGCAGAACAGTAAGTATCATCTAGCGCACTATTTTATTTTATTTGAAACTTAACAATGAACACAATTTTAGATTAGAAAAAAAATGTGAAAAAATATGACATATACACAATGTAGTTTAAACGCTCAAAAACACAAGAATAAGGATTGAGCTTATTAAAATGTCACTAAACATGCAAAACGTATGTAAACATAATCTTATGCATAATAAACGCACTGGGAGCAGAAGAGAGAAACGTAGAAGAGATCCGAAAAAAATATCGGACACTAAGACAAAACTTCGCAAGAAGGAAAGACAACGGCGCATATCAATGCATCAAACTGGAGGGGGTCCAGCAATCACACTGGAGCAGTGGGAGGAGAGAGTAAATGCATTTGTATTCACGACTTTTCGAAGAGAAAGCTATATTAAAGCATATCTCCATTTGATGAGTGACCTCAAAATATTGTTTTTAATTCATAACCAATGATATCAAATGTAAATTACTGTTTCTGACTGATGGCTGTGATGAAATTAATTATGTAATGCAGTGTGTCCTTAAAGTCAAATCAATACAAATATATTTCCTACAGTAGAAATCTAAAAAATAATTTCTTGATTAATTAATGGGATTCTTTAGTGTCATTTTATATTATTTAGAATTAAAGTGTTTTGTACTCTAAATGCGTAAAAAAATTGTGTTTTACTTCCGCTAACATCGCCAAAAATAGGGTAAGTAGGTCGTTTTTTTCATTTAACTTATTTTTACATTTACATGTTGTGTTCCACTAGCAAGGTAATTTCATTGACAACGTCTTCCAAATATCAATGCAAACATCATTTTATATAATTCTAAGATCGCACAGTCATTATTTTGATAACATATTCCAGTTTAATAAATAAAATCAAAAACAGTGATTTTTTGCTGTAAACTTGACTTCAAATGGCCAAACTTCAAAAGTTAAGGGTCGTGACAAAAAGTTTGTGTCGGTCGGGTTTGCGGAAACAAACAACTTTTTTAGGCCTAAGTTTGATGCAAATTATAGTGTTGATTACCGTACAGTTAGATCTAATTTCTTGTAGATGATAGAGGTTATTGGCGAAGAGTCGATTGTGGGGTTCGGTGGTGTGGACACGTTTGCTGTGCAACGTGAGTAACATACCTTATTGCAATGATCAAATAAAAAAGTAATCTACACTTACTGTAATTAACTATATTATTTACCATACCGTTCCACTACAACAGCCGCCGTTGTGACGGCTAATGACACCCCATTGCTATCGCTAAATGTACTTGTGCTTCTAATTCTCATTGTTTTAAAAGGCATTTAAGTTGAAAAAAACATTTTGTCTGTTTTCAATAATGACAGGAACACAACAGCCGATGATTGCAGAGCATCATGGTCAATCATCCAGTAAGATGTGTGTGGAGCCCACTGTAGCTTTAGAACCCCAAGTGGTAGGAGGAGTCGCAACTCCAAAGCAAAAACCAAAAATGTATGTGCAGTGCGTTATAACAAATTATTTTTATTTCCTCTATTTGTGAACAACAGTGTGTATTCAGCAATGCATCTAGAACATATACATAATGTTGCAAAACACTACTTTAATATGCTATTAGTATAAATATGATACATTCAGTAATGTTAAACTGAAACAAGATAACCAGTTAATTTCGAATACATTTCAACAGTATAATAAATATTATTAATATCCACACAATTCCTGTAATAAAAATGTCATTATTGCCGATCGACATAAGGTGTTTTTTTTATTGCAATTATTATAACAATTGTGTAACATGTTAATTCAATGTATGATAATTTGAATGATTACAGGAGTCCAAGCACTAAAAACAAAAGGCGAAAGACAAGTGAAGATGGTAATATTTCAAGAAATAAACTATTGAATTATGTAAATTTATTTAAATTTCGCAGTCATGTCGAGTTTCTATTGGTACTGTAACGACTCGCCCCATTAACGACTCGCCCCTTGTTTTATAACGATTCACCCCACATATATAACGACTCGCCCCAAGCAAATAACGACTCACCCTATCAAAAGAAAATGTTATTTTTTATATTGAAATATAAATAAAATAAAATCAGAATATGGATTTAAGGTTAGGTACATTTGTTAACCATCCGGATTCGGTTTAAAACCATTATCAGCCCTATATTTTACTAAAATATATATTCATTATTGAAATACTAGACACATTGGTAAGATCGCTGTATTCATCGTAAAGATGAAATGTATGCGGATGATGCATACAAATATGGCATTGAAAGAATATGTAGTCTGCATAACTTTATATTCATTATACAAAAAATGAATATGACGTTCTGTACACGATATGTATTGAGAATGAATATTTATAACTAATTTAGGTGGGCTGAATTGTTATAAAACAAGGGGCGAGTCGTTACGGGGTGAGTTGTTAATGGGGCGAGTCGTTACCTATTTCTACCTTTGTTAAAGTCCATTTTGCCTGAATTTCTTTCTATTACTAAAAATAAACCTTTTTTTTCAGACGACCATGAAGAAGTCCTGCAACTTTTGAAAAATCAAAATGAGACTCTAAATGCAATGTTGATAGAACAACGCAGAACCAATGAAATTCTTGCAAGTCTGTTTGCATCTCCACTTAAAGAAGAATGAATAATCATTGTTTAAGCATTTATTCATGATGTTTGTTTTTGTTACAATTCAAAGTTTTTTTATGCAAAAAAATCAAATTGTGAAGTACAATAAATAAAAAATGCTATAAATCAAATTACAATTGCAGTAGCAAATTGCTATAAATGCCATGTAATAAATATGTGACCTTTGTGTGTGATTTTGACCATGACCCTAGCAACCTGGATCTTATATTTGACACTCAGCTAGATAATGGAGAACAATTGTGGACAGTTATTACAGAATCCCTTGACGCATAGTAAAGGAATGACTTAATAATTAATAATTCTTCAAATTTGTGACCTTTGACCTCAATGTGTTACCTTGACCTTAGCCCCTAGGATTATGGGTGTTGAATGTGAAGCACCCCCAGATGATTGAAAACAACTATGCTAAGTTTCATGGCTCTGGCTCATGTGTTAATGGAGATAAAGCTCTAAGCTTATATTAAAAAGCATTTTTTCAAGATACAAAGGGCCTTAACGCATTTTTAACCAATGGTGTACAATGCCATTTGGCGTGCATCATCCTCTTATCCATATATATATATACTCATACCAAGTTTCAATGAAATCCGCCAAACCACTTCCAAGATATGGCTCCGGTCACAAAAGTGCCAGACGGACGGACGGAAGGACAGACAACGCCAAAATAATATCCCTCCGCCTATGGCGGGTGATTATTAATATAGAATCCCTTTTCAGTGAAATCTCCCAATCAGTAAAGCTCGTGCACGCAACGCATTCAGGTCAGGGTTTTCCAATGGCAATTGTACATTGTCATCGTCGTCTTCTACCTCAATGTCATCAATGTCAAGGACACCATCACTCACACACAGATTGTGCAGCTTGGCACATACAGTCACAACCAGAGCAGTCGTCTGAGGCGTAAATTGTAGAAAGCCTCCAGTTTTGTGAAGACACCTACAACAAGTATACCATACTATAAATTAACTGGAAGAAAACACGTGGATATACCAGTATGTGATAATATATCAATTACAGTACAGTACGATGCATTTTCTCTTACAGTTATCTGAAAGAGTTGCAAAACAAGTTATATTTCTATCCAATAAAGGGATTAGCATCTTGAGTCTTTCACGCGACACAACATACTCTTGTGGTTAATACCCATGACAAGTATATTATTAAAATCTGAACATGTATAAAGAAGTTATTGAGCAAACGCGAAACCATTGCAATTTTTCGCACATACATACCCAAAACCACGAAACCATTGCAATTTTTCACGCACGCACACACAAACACAAAGAAATGAAATCTATTTGTTATAACATTAATAACCTAAAACGTGACTTCAACAGTCCAAAAGCCCTTTCTACTACCATCCTTGAACGACTGTGTGCCAAGTTGAACGCTATCTCAGCTCTGCTCATTGGATTCAGCTATATAAAAAAAACAACGTCAATGTATTTTTTTAACATTTGACAGAGTTCTGCCTTTTGTTCATGCGTTATGTAAAGTCAAGACTTACTATAAAATAAAAAAAAGCTTATTGAAAAACATTAAACATTACTGTACTGGTAAATACGATATGGATCACAGTTGAATAGGAAACACTAGAAATTGTTTTTTTCATCAAAAGGAATGTTTGTACACAAAAATACATTGTCTTATTGCTTTCGCCCATAAATACATTTTATATCCTGATTATTTACAATCTTTACAAAAGATTATCTAACTCAACAATTACTTAAGTTTGTGTACTAACATACATGTTTATGTACATTAATGGTTTGTCAATGATGATGAAAAATTACCTTTGGAGACAGAAGATATGGCTTCAGCCCATAGCCGGAGTCTCCTAGTAGCCATCCTTTGCTGCCATCTACCAGCCATTCCTTCAAGCTGCAGTTTTCAAAGATGATACTGTCATGTGTGGACCCTGGCCACTTTGCCACAATGTTAGTGTATCTACAAAAAAGTTTGCAGCTTATCTGTTTAAACGCATATGATCAGAATACATGAATCATAAAGGGTATGTATACTGTAGTGTTATGTTAAAATGAGCAAAGATGATCAGAGTAAATGATTAACAAAAATACATTGTTGCGTTGCTTTATAATCTCACTTAAGATTTAAAATGTGTTGTTTTGGCCTTTTGACATGATATTATATGCATTATAATTCAAATAATTTACAAAAGTGGAACATTTATTTAAAGTTTCATAAAATTCCAAAAAATAGTTACTGAGAAACAGCTCCTGTCAGAAAAGTGATACAGACTGTTAAACAGTAGAACAGAGAGACAACGCCAAAACAACATCCCTCCACCTTTGGAAATAATCATTGGATATGCTTTTTTGTCATTTCTTTCACAAAATTATACAAAGAGAAAAAGACTTACCTCATGTTTGCATCAACAACAGCTTGAACATTAATGGAATGGTAGCCTTTCCGACACACATATACATCTTCTCTTTCCCTTGGGTCCAACATGGCGATGTGTGTGCAGTCGACTGCGCCAATGACATTGGGAATTCCGGCTATACCAAAAAACTTTTGTTTAATTTGGACCAGTTCTCTGTCCGATGTAGGGAATACCACATTATTCAAGTGGCGGTTTAAAGCTTCCAGCACCTACAACAAAACATTTAGTGATAACTCTTTGAAAGAATGTTTAGTAATTAATTTACCGATTGATAAACACTTACTTTGGCTACATAATAAAAATTGTTCCTTTTAAATATTTATTGTTTAAAAGCAGTTAAAGGATTGAATTATGCAAAACATCTGAAGGGCCTTTCAGACACAATGTTTAACAAATTGAAATTTGATCAGACATTCTGTTAACATCTCAGACAAACATGTTTCTCAGCCTCGCATGGAAAACTTGATCTTTTTCCGAAACTCTAATAATATCCGCTATAAAATGTACATTCCATTTCAGAAAATGTTATCTTTAAGCTTCCAAATGTTATTCAGGTATTGTACTTATATTTCATTTGGTCTGACAATTAACATGTTATGAGCTATGTTGATGAATGACTAGATGAGACCATAAAGTATATAACACATGTTCAAGACAAAACTATGTGAAAATATATATTACAACATGGAATACAAGGTGAAGCAGCTGAGGAATAAATAAGATTTAAAAACAAGAACTCCACGAGTCGGATGTGTCACCTAACGAGTATATTTTCAAACAAAGGGAGATAACTCAAAAATGCGACCACCTACATGTAGAGTTATGGTTCCTTGTCGCTGCACTTCCTCTCATTGAGCTGTATCACTGTATAAAGTTTCAAGTTGATATCTTTAATACTTTTAGAGTTATGCGCCGGAATTGATTTGTGATGGAAGGACTGACAGACAGACAGAAAAGACGATGGAGAAGTGATCCCTTTATGTCGCATCTACTTTGTAGAAGGCGACACAAAAATGTGTGAAGTGTTAAGGGAGCTGTTGGGTGCGTAGAACATATTTTTATTTACTATGTATTACTGCAAAACATATATATTTTCCACGTTGAAAAAGCATTTTTGATTTTAAATATGTTCAACTACAGTACCTGCCAAATGCTCTTACAAACTGAACTTCTTGACACACCGTGAGTCATGCCACCTTCACTGTAGAACTCAGATTTGGCTAGAAATTGAAGTGTTATCAGCAACTGAAATTTTTTAACATAATTATACTTTCACAAATATAGGGACAATATTGTGAAAATATGATTCAATACATTGTAATTGACAATAAAATAATCACATTTTATTGTATGCTTTCTGGCAGTTTATAAAAAATAAAATAAAAATAAAACTGATGATCCACAGTTTCAAGCAGTGAATCTGCTAATTTTCACTGTTTTTCGTTATTATGTCGTCACTCGAGAAAACACTATGATAGCTAGTGAAATAAAATTGATATCTTCTATTTGACACAGTATATATATGATCTGGCACGAGTTGTCATTTCATACCATATTTTATTAAAAGAGTTCAGGAATTTTGTTAGTAAGCGAGCCTGTGACGAGCTTACTAAAGAATTTCCTGGATGAGTTTAATAAACTATGGTATGAAATGACAACGAGTGTCAGGTCTTTTTTATCACATGCTTTAAATGATCAAATTAAACAAATTAAACTATCTCTAAGATAAAATGACATTGCTGGACAATACAATTAGTATTACATGTATGATTATTTAGGATAGAGTAGGATTTTATACTTTATATATTTAAAAACATATCTAAACCATACCAATTCAATTACTGTACACAGAATCAAACCATAATTCCATTGTATTGTGAAATCGCCTTTGTTAGATGCCACAACAAGCTACAGTATACTCGCCCGGAAACACTGTATCGCCACCACGGCTTAGCTCAAGAAATTATTCCAGTACATCAGCTGACCCTGAACTTGGGAGACCACCACTACCAACAAACATTCGGTTGTTAACCGTGAACTGTTGCAGCGTACGGACAAATAGCTCATCACTTTAAGCATCTTTGGACTACATAAAGCCAGACCTTGTTTGTGGTACTGAGTCTTGGCTACGAGGCATCAAACCAGGAAAAGATCCGGAGCCAAATGCTATCAAGAACTGCGAGGTATTTCCAGAAACTTTAACCGTCCACAGAAATGACCGGAATATACAAACAGGTGGAGGTGTATTTACAGCATCGCGTGAAGGCATTGTAATGGACGCACTCCCTGACCTAACAAGTGAATGTGAAATTGTGTGGTCCAAGGTCAAAGTAAGAGACACCAGGGATATTCTCCTATGCTCCTTCTACATGCCCCATAGAAACATGAATGACATCAAAGAACTAGACATTGCATTTAATAGACTATCCCATAACCAAAAAGACAAAACCATCATACTAGCCGGAGACTTTAATTGCCCTGACATAAACTGGCCACACCAAACTGTAACCAAGGGCGCACCAGACAGAGAAATCCAACAAGCACTCATTGACTTCGCCATCGAACATGGTCTCTCACAGATACACGATCAACCAACACGAAACGATAACATCCTAGACCTCGTGTTTACAAATAACCCTTCACTGGTTAAAACATCCACATCAGTACCAGGTATTAGTGACCATGCTATGATTGTCACAGAATTTAATATTATTCCCCATGTGATCAAGCAACATCCTCGAAAAATATATCAATACTCTAAAGCGAGTTGGCCTACCATATCTGAAGCCACAAAGGAACTATCAGCCACCATATTAGCATCTAACCCATCACTACCAATTGAAAACCTATGGGAAACATTAAAGTCAGGAATTCACAAAATTGTAGACAAACATGTTCCATCCAAAATGTGTAAACACCGGAAATCCCTACCCTGGTTCAAGAAAGATCTACACAGGATGACAAAGCGCAAAGCAAGGCTTCACAAGAAAGCTAAGGTAACCAACAATTGGGACACCTACAAGCGCTACCAAAAACACTGCAAGAAGGCTTTTAAAAAGGCTGAAATTGATTATATAAACAACACCATCCAAAGCGGACTTGACGAAAACAACACAAAGCCATTCTGGAGATATGTTAAGTCACGCCGCCAAGACAACACAGGCGTAGCACCGCTTAAAAAAATGGGTCAACTTATGAATGATAGCAAAACAAAGGCACAGATACTATTAGACCAATTCAGCTCAGTTTTCACTAAAGAAGATAAAGATGGGGTGTTACCCAACCTTAACAAAGATGGGGTGTTTCCCAACCTTAACAAAGATGGGGTGTTACCCAACCTTAACAAGAAAACAAGATCAATACCCCCACTACACATAACAGAGGAAGGCGTAAAGAAATTACTTGCTGATTTGAACATTTCCAAAGCTAGAGGCCCAGACAGTATCCCAACCATTGTTCTCAAGAACTGTGCAGCTGAACTAGCCCCAGCCATGCAATATATCTTCCAGAAATCACTGGACCAAGGGACGCTACCAAGTGACTGGCGGAATGCAAACATCGCCCCTGTCTTCAAGAAAGGAGATGTTCACCTGGCAGAGAATTATAGACCTGTATCTCTAACTTCAATATCATGTAAACTTCTAGAACACATAATCTGCAAACATATACTTAACCACCTAGAACAGAACAAAATACTTACTTCACTCAACCACGGCTTTAGATCTGGCTATTCCTGCGAAACGCAACTTATTACAACCATCCATGACCTCCTAATTAACTACGACAAGGGAAGCCAAATAGACATGGCCATACTCGATTTCTCGAAAGCGTTTGACACCGTCCCACATGAGAAGCTCCTGAATAAACTTTCCGGTTATGGCATCGATGGTCCACTGAATACATGGCTAAGAGACTTCCTCACCAATCGCAACATGCAAGTTGTCCTAGACGGGGAGAAATCCACAACCGCCCATGTTGACTCGGGAGTACCTCAAGGAACCGTCCTCGGCCCCCTCTTGTTTTTGTGCCACATAAATGACCTTCCTGACACAGTTAAGTCACAAGTACGACTGTTCGCAGACGATTGCCTCTTGTACAGGCCCATACGATCCATACAAGACCACATAGCCCTTCAAGACGACCTGAAAGCGTTGGAAATCTGGGCATCTTCATGGGGAATGCATTTCAATGCCAAAAAATGTTACATTCTGAGCATTAACAACAGATCATCTCACTTCTATGAACTAGATAAACACATCCTTCAACAGGTCGAAGAAAATCCATACCTAGGCGTCACAATATCCTCCAACTTAAACTGGGACACCCACATCAATAAAATAGTCAAGAAAGCTAACTGTACCCTAGGATTCATACGTAGAAACCTCAAACACTGCCCGATCACCTGTAGAAAAACAGCTTACTTAGCGTTAGTCAGATCAACACTTGAGTACAGCTCTGTGGTATGGGATCCACATCTAGCAAAGCATATTGACAAGATCGAGCGCATCCAGAGACAAGCGGCTAGATTCATCACAGGGGATTACCGCTCGCGGGACGAAGGCTGTGTATCGTCAATGTTGAAAACACTGGAACTCCAAAGCCTACAGGACAGACGAAAGACCAATCGACTTACCTTCCTGTACAAAGTTGTCGGGGGGAAGGTGCCAGCCTTACCTTGTCATGACATATTAACACCAGCAAGAAATAAACGAAACGTTAAACCTAAACCATTTAATGACTATCAAGCTACAAACATTCTAGAAAACCAAGTTACAAATAATACAAAGTGCTTTAAAACTTTTGTGTGTAAAACCGAACAATTTAAAAACTCCTTCTTTCCCAGAACTGTATTAGACTGGAACAAACTTAGTGACAGTGTTGTGTGCGCGGCTTCCGTCAACAGTTTTAGGACTGCGCTGCTTAATCCACAGTTGGACTAGTCTCTCTCCCGTTGCGACCTACGCCTTACAAGGCCCTTCAACGTATCCATTCAGATTCAGATTCAGATTTTCATAAAAAGTTGACAATGTCAAGGACGCCACAAGGGGAAGCAAGCGCTATTGACACGTACTTTTTCTGAGTGCATAGGCAAACTGTAGCTATAACAAGTTGTCATTTCGAATGGCATAACAAAATCAAAATATGCAAATATATATTACCTTTGTCATTGACGACAATGGGTGACTTCTGCTACATTGCGGCGAGATGTCGTCCTTAATTAAGTCATGGACTGAGTAGATTTGTGTTTTTGACAGTCTATACTTTCGCTGTATTTCTTGCTCTGTCAGAAAATCTAGATAGTTTGGTCTATCCCTAAAAATCCTTGGATTTTTCCTTCGTGCGTTTCTTCTAGGAAATAACGCGGCCATATTTACGGAAATACTCAACTCCTACGCATGCTTTTTTTGTTCGTAAAGTTACGTGAAAACTTACGTAAAACTTACGTACGCATTTTTTAGTAAAACGCATTTGCACAAAAATTTTAAACGTACGCAATTTAAGGACTTACGAAAATCGTAGACATACGCTAGCGTAACTCTGTTAGTAAAACGGTACCCTGGGGACCGTTTCAATAAACATCGTTGTACACATTTACGATACGATACATTTTTCGAGGCGCCGTATATATTTGACGAGCATGGCGAGCTAGTTCTTCTACTTATTAAGATTACAAAATTCTCTCGTAAGTTTAAATTGTCGTACGATCGTTTTTTATCTTTTTGAGACCCGAATGAAACCAAAACGAGTATCAGCTACATCTCTTCTTTATTGAAGAGCTTAAGAGACCTAGCATCGTAGAGCTTTAACTTTCAGATCATCGTGGTACAATGCATGAAGAAGCAGAAAATATGTTTTAACAGGCAAAATTACAAAGCTCGGTTGAGTATGTCCATCTTAAGCCATACCAAATAATACAGTAAAATAGTTTCAAATCAATTAAATTGTTTCACGTAAACAAACTGAAATAAACAAGAGGCGATTGTAGCATGTTTCAAAGGTTCATTTGTTAAGCAGCGTCACATGTAAATCTGATGGGCGGAGCATTACCGTATAATGAGTCGCGCGAATATGACTTGAAATTTCGAACACTGTGCGATAAACACAATATACACATTATGCAGCACTATTGTAATTACCTGTGCAATTATATTAAACTCACACTGCGTTTTTTTTTAAATGACTGATATGTTTCGTTTAAAGAATCCGAAAACTTTAACCGAAACCTTACAGAACCAATACCACTTTAACGAGCTGAATTATCCGAATGTAATTATAACATGTATCTAACAAATATGTTTTTGTTAACGTTGTTTTTGCTCGTTGTTTATAGTGTTTATAGTCATTATTACAGTAAAAGTGTTGTCTTGTTTCAGGCGAATAACATCATACAATATTTAGAAGCGATACAATTGTAATGGTAGCTAAACTACCAATGTCATGCTGTAAAATATTATTTACTGAGTTTTTACTCTTTGTAAAAATGCAACTTCTTGTCATGTATTAATCGTAATAGAATTGAATCGTCCCGATGACATGTAATAACCCCAAGTTATATAAGTTGCTAATTATACATACTCGTATATTGTATCAAATATGTTATGACATGAAAACCCTTGTCAGATCCTTTGTTTGTTTATTGTTCCGTCAATAAGTATCTATATATTTGCAAGCTGAATAAGTAATGGTTATGACCAGTCGCAAGAAAATATTTAAACACTATATTCATCTGCATCCGTACAATCGTCACATGTTCTAATATGTTTTTATGTTTAAATTGCAATTGCGAACTAATTAAGCCCTATAAGTATGCACCCAGTTGACATTCACATATGCGTATACGGTCTTTATGCATTATATACATATATTATACAACTAATTAACCCCTACTGATCTGCGCCGTGAACACATAAGGGGTGCTTATGCGGGCTTTATTTCATTAAAACCAATATGAACACCTTATCATCTACGTCTAACGAATCTTAGAAGGTTCTTATATGGGTTTAATTTCGAAAGGAGAACTAATGCATCTCTATTAATCTGCATGTTTTTCGACAGCCTTGAAAGTGAGCGGTTGAAATCGGGTTGTATATGTATTGGACTCCGCAGCTTACATTATAATGTGCTTATCAGCACGTAACTGCATACAAAAGTAATGTTGTGTCAGTCTGCGCCGAGTTTATACACAGGGGTGCTTATCCGGTCTGTATTGCATTAGACGCATAGTGAACCTCTTATCATCTGCGTCCAAAAAGTCTGAGCAGGTTCCGATACTGGTTTCATGCGACATAACTACTGAAACCTGCATGCATGCGTCCGATTACATTCACATGACATTTCTAAGGTTTTTATATTGGTGTGATTTCGACGGAGAGCTAATAAATCATTATTATCCCCACACTTTTTGAAACAAAGGTGGGGATATTGTGGTGATCTCCGCCGTCCGTCTGTCCGTCTGTCCGTCTGTCCGTCCGTCCTGGCCAATAACGCCTCCTACACTATTAGCACTAGAACCTTGAAACTTACACACATGTTAGCTATGAGCATATGTGCGACCCTGCACTATTTGGAATTTTGATCTGACCCCTGGGTCAAAAGTTATAGGGGTTGGGGTGGGGCCGCGTCAGAAATTATCACTCATTTGTTTAGGTTATTTTACATTTACTTCTTTATTTCTACACCGATTCACTTCAAATTGATACTGGACCTCTCTTATGACAATACGGTCAATCTCAACCATGCATGGCCCCATTCCCAACCCTGGGGCGCCCCGCCCACATAGGCCACACCCACCAAAAATTTCCATTTACTATAATTTTTTCATTTCTACACGGATTCACTTCAAATTGATACTGAACTTCTCTTATGACATTAGGGTCAATCTCAACTATGCATGGCCCCATTACCAACCCTGGGGCGCCCCGCCCACATAGACCACACCCACCCAAAATTGCCTTTACTATAATTTCTTCATTTCTACACCGATTCACTTCAAATTGATACTGAACTTCTCTTATGACAATACGGTCAATCTCAACTATGCATGGCCCCATTACCAACCCTGGGGCGCCCTGCCCACATAGGTCACACCCACCCAAAATTGCCTTTACTATAACTTCTTCATTTCTACACCAATTCACTTCTAATTGATACTGAACTTCTCTATGACAATACGGTCAATCTCGACTAAGCATGGCCCCATTACCAACCCTGGGGCACACCTAGGTCAAACATTCGGTGTGGGGATACGCGTCGGCCTCTGCCGCGCCATTTCTAGTTAATCGGCATGCGTTTCGACAACCTTCAAAGGTCATATCTCAAGTTTTTATATTGGTTTGATTGCGACGGAGAACTAATGAATAATTATGAATCGGCATGCGTTTCGACATCTGTCACAAGGCATATCTCAGGTTTTAATATGGGATGAATTTGCGACCGAAAAGTAATAAAGACCTATAAATCTGTATGCGTTTCGATAACCTTTACATGACATTAATAATATAGGTTTACTTGCGAAAGAGAACAAATACAGTCCTTTAAATATGCATGCGTTTCGATAACCTGCACAAGCTATTTATCAGGCTCATATATGAGTTTTCTTACCACGGTGAACAAATGAAGCCTAATAAATCTGCTTGCTTTTTTGAAAACTTCCACATGGTATTTATCAGGTTCTTATGTGAGTTTACTTGCGACGGAAAACCACTAAAGCCCTATACATATGCATGCGTTTCGACAACCTTCGCACAGCGCTTATACGGTTGAAATTGGACCCTATCAATATGCATCGAGTAAACATACAAAGCATTCTTATACGGGTTTAGTTGCATTAAACACTTAGTGAACCAATATTCATCTGCTTCTAAAAAATATTACCAGATTATTATATGGGTTTAATTTTGACTTGGAACTAATGATGCCCTATAAATACTGTTGTATGTGTTCCAACAACCTTTACTTAGTATTTCCAAGGTGTGTTTGTGGATTTTAATTGCGACGGCGATCTATTCATCCCTATTATTTTGCATGCGTTACGACAACCGTAAAAGGGCGCGTATACAGTCAAGATTAAATTTTATCCGGATTAATAGTTATATAGTACTTTTATGAAACGAACGCGTCACATTGTAAATATTTGCGCGGGTCAGGTTGGGTCTTCCTGGTGATGGTTTTGTTCTAACTGCTGGTGATTGTGATAGTCCTTCTAGGCCAGCGTCAGTTGATTATATTATTGCACTGGTGCTACTGCTGATGAAAACATTGCTGATGATGTTGCTCTTGCTGATGCTGCCAGTAGCCTTTCTAACTTGATTAAAACAAATATATGCCGATACTTAGGATATTGCTGTTGATAATGGTTTTATAACAAGCAGTTTTGATGATATTCCTTTTGTTAATAATTTTACCGTCGTCAACACTATCTTGTTTGAACGGTCTTGTGTAGTTATGCATTAAAACTGAAGAAGCAATACTGCATGAAAAACGACACATAAGCAAGCTATTGAAACGTAATAAGATTCAATTAACATTTGACACACGAGACACGAGACACGTGTTGGTATTAAAAAAATGAATATCAAACACATACAAATGACACAAACCTGACAAAAACTATGTAGTTACATTATCTCCGCTTTATTCCATCGAATGCATTAAATCAGGTATATACTTGACACATGTTAGAGCATATGTAAACATATTGTTTGAATTTATAGTTTACAGTAAATACTCATCAATATTTGTGTATTAAACCCTATTGACTAGTATCAACAGCCCATACAAACAAGAATGTATAATCTCACGTTAATGGCTCACATCTTGAGATTAGAGTGAACAGTGAATTGGATTCTGTGATTCGGTCAGGGGTATCAAGACGCGTGTTTTAAGAGCAAATAAGTGGTCAATCAACAAACTGATATAATGTCTATGCTTTTGAAATAGAACAGGTAAACTTTGCGCTCATGCAATACTTATTACCTATTTGTAATTATTGCATATTCCATTACTGTTGTTGCTTTATTTTAGCCGGGTGCACTATAAGATGTTAGACAGGGCTCTGTAAAAATGTCATAACGCATTCTTCTATTGGTTTCTGTAAGAGATGTTGTTATTGACTGTAAATTAAGAGCACACATTAGTCCTCGCATCTTTCTGGATCGTGAGCAGTTAACGATTTAATCTGAAAATATTGATATTCCCTGTGTGCATATCATTCGTTAGTTCATCTCTTATTACATGTCGGTAGTTATGGAAACATCTCATCTGCGAAACGTGTCGTCTGACATCTGTATTAATCATAAGTCAAGTTACACTACTTTGACTTCAAACACCATCTCGGGAATCCCTGTATCTTTCATGCGTTCGTAATAATTCCTTTCTATCTTTAAAACGTATGGCTTAGTCCTCTATAATACAGCCACGACATAAAGCAAAGTCTGTCTTACTGTAATGATTTTAATGTCAATATATGCATATTGTAAATTAAGCAGGTTTATAAATGCGCATGTATTGGATCATAGATGTGTTAATGCAAATGATGTGAAACGCAAAATAGATATACCATGCCCACAAGTTATTAGGTCTTCGACAGAAATAACTGATGAAGTTTGTGTATAATTTTAGTATTCAATTGTTTGCATCCGGAAGATGCAAAAGATGGAAAGTCTGCTTCTTGCAAATTTATGAGACTTGTTCACAGATGTTCGTATTTTTTTTAAAAAAGAGTCATTCAGTGAGTTTACAAAAAAACTGTTGTTTTTTTTTCAAATAATTTGGAATAGTTTAAATAGTTATAATAACAATAAAATCGGATGAAATACAAAACTGTGATAGACTGGAGGTGCCGATCGGGACCTCTAGAAGCAAAATCGAACTCGTTACCACAAGGTCATGCAGATTGTTTAATGTTATGATTATGTTAATGCAATGTATCTATTACACGGTTTTTCTAAATTACCGATGAAAAGCGTTACACATGCTTTATCTTTTGTTCCGATTTCGATCGAAGATAATCAATCAATCAACTAATATTTTTATCATTTTTTAGTCAGTAGAATTTAAATAAATTGCATACATTCTGTAATGTATCTTTCATTTTGCCAACTGTGAACAGAGTCAATTTAAATGCAAATCAATTAAGTATTACCAAAATTATTAAACACTACGAAAACCTACTCAATATTAAAATATGTGTTGTGTATAAACCGAAAAAAATCAAATTACGCATCAGTCATACGTCAAGCTCAAGTATAACCTTTGCGATCAAAATGTGACATTTAGTCAGTATATCTTAAATATTTAAGACGCACTTAATGACAAAGGTTCCTTCCGGCATTTCCCTCAGTTCTTTAGCGGCGGAAAACAATCCTCGTAAAAAGCTCTCTGCAATGGTTTCTGAACTGAATGTTACAGAATGAATATATGAACGGGTTAATGGCGCTGGAAAGTATATACGATCTCACAAACACCAAATAGGTTATGCATGAGGATTTGGATGTTCCTGGCAAGTCCGCAAAGTACATCGGGTTGATCTGTCGCACTATAACCAGTGTGTAAAACGGCAGAAAACTCAACACGTACGCAATTGTTATAAAGAACAGCATCAGGGTCGAGCGTCCTATCGGAACAGTGACGCAGTTAGAACACCTGTTACGACCAGAGGCGGTTAGAGTTGAGGAGCCTCTAACAAACATATAACGGGTGCGTGTTGTCTTTTTCTTAATCTTTGCAACATGTCCTTTAACAAAAGTTTGTCCTTTCAGCAATTCATCAGCATTCAAAGCATTTACGGCTTCTATATGGTGTACTTCGTGCATTGCTGACCCGTTTTGAACAGCGCTCGGGTCATAACTAGTATTTATGTTCAAATACGCGCAACTGATCTCAGGATCCGTATCTGGCGTAGGGAGCAGCTGATGCATTGCTCCATTACCTTGATCATTATTTAGTTCATCGTTTGCATTATTCGTTTCTGCATGCTCAAAATTAGGATTAACATCGTGAGTCCATTGCACATTGTTTCCACAGTTGTTTCCACTTTTCACACTGTTTGAATTTTCGTGATCTGACTTTACTGTAACTGACTTTTCGTCAATGATCGTCTGTACATGGGTGCAATTCTTCATCTTGAATTGCCGGTGTTTGTATATTTGAATGCCAATGGCGTTATACAGAATAATCAGCACCGCAAACACAATTGCTGTCGTAGATGTCATCAAAGCAAAATATGCTAAGGGGTATGGCGTCACGTCGTAGCGGTTTTCTAAAGAGCATGAAAATAAAGTTACATTCCCAATTTGAGTGGTACGTGTCCCGTAGAGAAACAGCGATGGCCAAGTCACACACAAAGCGACAACTATTGCACCAATACATATACACTTCGACTTCCATTCACTGAACGTCCGCTGGTACGGTCGGCAAATTCGCTGGAATCGGTCCAAAGCTATCCCAACCAAAATCAACGCAGACGAGCAATTCATGACAAAAGTCCCATATCGGAATATCTTACACAGGAAAGGGGAGTTCATCTTCAATGAGTTCTTCATTACGAATATTTCCATTGGCAAGATGGTCGCACAGTTGAACATATCAAGTACGGCGAGGAACAGAATAAAAATCCTCGAGGTGCTTCTTCGCCATTTGAATAAATACACGTAGAAGACGACCATGTTTCCCGGTAAGCCTACCACCATCATAATGCCACAGAAGATGATAGCGGGAATCATATACAGAAGAGAATTATCATTAAGTATATCCAACTGGCGATCGTTATTGAAACGTTCGGTCTCGTTAATAATCATTTCCAGATTGTAATTCGCAAAGGTCCAATCAGCTGATTGTGTTATATTTATATCCATGGTAATAAATCAATGCCACTTTTAAATGTCACACAAGTTCGTCTTTCATTTTATCAGCAAATCGATGTCGTATTAAAAAAAAGAAAAACGAGTAAATGATTGTTTGTTCCAACAATGAAGTACGTATTCACTTACCGAGCAATAACTAATAACTGACATGGCGGAGTTATACAGTTGAAATAAAACAGTAATGTTCCAAAACAAACGTTATGGTACATTCGTCCAATCTTCTATTTCCTGACATCGCTTTGTTGAATCGACATCTGATCGTTCAGTTGCTTATGTCTACACTCTGGTCTGCCAACTACTACAGGACTGGATCTGAATTAATGCAAGAATAAATATTTGTTTACCGGTTCGGGTCAGTTTAGCAAAAATAACTAATAAAAAAACTACCATCTAATTTTCTCAGCATTTGATATGCAGCAAACACATGCTAGGCAATTTATTCTAGATTAATACAATCACCAAGACAAACATTGTTTATCGTACGCTGATGTTATTAGATAGCCTCCACGGCGAATAAACGAGATTTATTGATGACCTGAATACAATAACTTAACAGTGGCAGAATAAAACAAACATACTATGTTACTTACACGTTGCATTGAGTCCTAGACGAATTATTAAATTATTACGGGAAACACCCGTTTGTAACGGAGCATGAACATGGCTAATATGTGTGCTACTTGTACAGGCACTATTACTTTAAAAGAAATATTTACTGGTAAGACGTCACTTATTAAATTACTTAAGCTTCACACTAGTGCGTGTTACAAATTATCCACTAGGCCGCATGTCGTATTATATATCAAGTTATCATAATCATATTATAAAACTCTAAGTAAACATGAGTTTTAGTTTAGTTATTATGAACATATGATAATACATTGCGCGTTTTGAAGAAGCAACACATATACGTGTGAATGTTTTAAATTTAACAGTATACGAGTACGTCGGTGAAAAATATTCAGTGTGTGATGTTAGTAAGGCTTTGCGTTGATTTGTGCGAGAGCACAATGTGGATTTGCGCGAACGTATCTAACAAACGACCATTTGTACTCAATAACAATCATTATATGTTCTTATGCAAAACCATGATTATTCAATAGGTCAAACTATATTAACTTTGATCTAACGCAATGAATTTCGTATGTGATTTAGAACAATATTTTGTTATAATATAACAGCTCTTGTTATATTCCTGGAATAGATTATAAGTTAATTTCATACTCGGAATTCAAGGTAATAATAATGGATGTTTGCTATTAAATGTTTGATATAGATCGTTAATTGTTCATTCGCCGAAAAACAAGTTATTACGGGAAGTAATCGCTTCCAATTGATCATGTGCCAGAGTATTGCAAACTGGTTTAAGGTTACATCATGGCTAATATGTTTGTTACGTGTACAGTTACTATTAATTTTACGTGAATTGATTTATTGGCAATAAGGCACTTACTAAATAACTTGTCCATACACTATACACTATAGCTCGATACGATTAACTTGCTACGTCAAATGTCGTATATTAATATAGCAAGATTTTATAATCGTAAAATAACAACTCTAAGCAAACAGGGATATAATAAGGACAGTTATTCTTAACGTATGGTCATAATTATAATTGCTCGTGAACAATTATTATCATAAAAACAACACTTGCGACTGTGAATGCTTTGGAATTTCGGACCTCTCTTTACACATGGTACAATTTCACATTTCGTCTTTTGTATTGTTTATGATGTGAATGCATATGCCATATATTTGTTCACTCTGTCTTTACTGTACAAGTACTAGACGCCTTGTTCGACATGTAATACAAGTATATTTGAACTGCGGTCAGAGAAAATGAAACAGTAATACTTAATCAGAGTGCTGCTTGAAATAAGGTTCCTATTGGGTTATTTGTTATGTTGAAATAACAATAATAATGTATTGATAATGTATGTAGAAGATTTATCTGCATATTCATAATAACTATATAGGCTAAATATCTGCGTATTGCTACCATAATATCGAGCAAACAATATTAATTGCGTATGTGATTAAGAACAATATAACAATTTCTTGTTTAAATATAAAAGTAATTGTCCTATTTTGGAAATTTATCAGAATATAAGTTTATGCTCGGAGTTTTTGGTAATGATAATGGCAGTTTGCCATTAAATGTATGATATAGCTCATTTATATATATCAATTTATTTAATTTAAAATCTTTGCGTTTAGCGATTCTTAAAACACGTTACAGAATACCATTTGTTTGTCTAAAACAAGCGATGATTCATGAATATAGTTCAATGAATATAATAAAATGATAAAATAAATCATTTACAAGCGAGAGCTTAATGCAAAAACCACATGTTATTTGTACGCCTATAATGTAAATAAATACATTACTGTTTTTACAGTTATGTATTTATGTTTAACATAATCGCATTTGTATCCCATAAACAGGAATAAAATAATAAAAAATCATACCTCGGTGGAAACAAATCCGTTAATCAGTTGAAATATCTGCCATTTCACGCACGAGTAAAGAAAGCTGCTCTGATTCCATATGTCAGTTACAAGCCCCTGCTGCCACTGTTACGTTGAGTCCGTCGAAATACCTGAAGCAGTCTGCTCCCGCAGTTACATTGAGCCGCCTTTATACCTGCTACATTTGAATGGCAGAGGGATCAATAGTAGCGACCGCCTCCGATGGCTAGAATTCCAATACAGCTTGGAGCTTGCTTACGAACACATTGGATCTCACTTGGTCTATAAAAGAACTGTTCAATTTGAAAAAAATAGGAATCAAGCCATTGATCCGTTGTCAAGTTTAAGTCCAATATGTAAAGAATTAGATTTGCAAATAGGGTGCTTGATACTAACAGACGGTAACAAAGGCTGCACTACTGATTCTATTAACGGAGTTTCCTTATATTGGTATTTGCGATATTAAATATGTGTAAGTAACTACGTTGTTTGCGTATGTTTTAAGTAATATAGAAATGTAGAATTTACACTGTGTGTCCTACAAGAAAAGTGCAATCTGTCAGATATACAAAAAAAACTGTTAAAATCAATTAATATAAATCGATATTCGGACACTTTAACGGCAGGCCCGTCAAGGTTTATATGATTATCATATTGTATCATTCAACATTTAAAATTGCGTAAATCAATATCCGTACCTTCTATAAATCAAGGCAAAATCAGCTGCCATACCATTTCAAGAATATAAAATGTAATATAAAATTCATGAGAACGATGTGTTTTGTAAATTCTTCGTATCTTAAAATATTATCTTTCGCTATATCTCATAGATTGCTTTAGAGCTCGGCGAAGGCGTTTGAATGATTTTATTTATTCAGATGTGATAACAAATACGGATTCGAAACGCATCGTTGCGCCTTTCTTTTTAAAATATTATCGTCGTTATTTATGTTCACATGTTTTTATGGAATGAAGTGTTTTTTTTCTTCTGTTTATTCGTATATTATGCGAAATGCTTTTCTATTCATTATTCCATTAAACATTTACTTTACGTTGGTATATATTAACACAGATTTTACGTTCTGTAAACACTCCATTTACCGAACTACAAATACAATATTACATGCAAGTATGTGTTTCTTTTAACACATTATTATTTTTCACTTTGCATTTATTGACTTCATAAGTAAAGGTCTTTTTAGACTATGACAGAAGTAATGGAATAAAATGCGTCACCTATTTCATATAATTACAAACATTAATTCTATAGAAATGAGAGTTATATTTGTTATTCTGTGTGTACCAAACATTTGATTGATTGGTATTTTATTTTTAAAATTCAGTGTCCACTAATTGACAATAATTAAGTTTAATAAATTTGAGTAATGATACTCCAAAATAATTATCATAAATATAATTCGTATAATCTTTCCCGTTACATTTGTTAACAATGATATATATTTCATGCTTACAGTATCATTTTTATACTGTAATGTTTTTGAACATTACACTTATATCGGTGGCGATGTTTTCTTGACCGTATTTAGCTGGTTTTATTATATATTTGACTCTCCATTGGCATGGTATTTCGTTATATTTCATGAGTGACGACGAGTCTTTAAAATAGTAATAACACCAATACATGTAGTTATATTACCGATATAGCAATTAGCAAGATGTGTTAAAATATGTTTTCATGTTAAATTATATATAACGAAACATTTGTTAGTTTAACAATACGGAAATATTAATCACACATTGTATTTTCGATTCGATTTACAATGGAATTAAGAAATTTGGAGTAAATAAATAACCACTTACCGAATTTGATCTGTCCCGTCCTTAAAATGGTTGGTTTGATTTTTTTCAATAGACATAGCGTCCATGAGTAAAATGTTATGCAATAACAGTTTTCATTTGATCTGTTGGTTTCTTTTTAATATAATGCACGTAAAATACGAACATGATTTAATTAATTCATAAATGACGTCAAACAAGGACGCTCCCTTTTTAAACGCTCGTTTGGATCACTGTATTTTTAAAGCCCCATTAACACTCAAAATCAAGGAATATTTCGTAACATATTTCATAAAATTAAGTTAACCCATAACAAATCATTGTTCATTGAAGCTATAGCAATAATTTCAGCGCTAGATGTGGTCTGGTAACATAGATCTAACAAAATACAAAATGATATTGTTTATTGTTTTGTGGTACAATATATTCAACACATGTTCATATACCAATTAAATGTTCGTGTGTCGTATGAATAGATATCGTTGCGGGAAATTAAAATTGAATATATTGTACCACACAAAATAAGTAAAAGAGCATTTTGTATCATGTTAAATCTATGTCAGTAGACCACATCTAGCGTTGAAATTTCGGCTATTTCTATAATGAAGACTGATTGTTTATGGGTAAACTTTATTTTACGAAATACTTTACGAAATAATCGTTGATTTTTAGAGTTAATGGGGCTTTAAAGTAGTGTTGATAAACTTGAAAACGGGTCCGCAAGATCTGACAATTTAAAATCTGACGGAATGTATGACAAACGATTTAATGGAGTTTGATAATTGTTTCCAAAAAATATGATGAATGCACTGATTGCTCCAACAGACAATTTACTTAAACGTTCTGTTTCTACCTGAATTATCTATTTTATCGCGTGCAAATATTTGGTGTTTTTTAGGTTAAGTGTGCGTCGGTGAATTCCCTATCTCTAGATATGTTCAGCTTTCAACGACTTTAACATTGACTATCTCTCATTGATGTGAAACATATGATGTTTTCAGGGACAAGATTTCTTCAAATAATACGCATGATAAACACATGCCATATGTTGCTTTCAGGGACAATATGTCTTCGAATAATAAGCATGCTCGAAACGTGCCATATTCGTTATCCGGAAGATGGATATATATATATATATATATAATACGTGTTGAATAATAATACATTTCTTTTAGCAAGTTAACCGATATTTTATTTAACCAACTTTGTTTTAGCTTTATTTGACAAAGAAACATCATAAATTTATTAAAGGTGACCGTTATGTATGATATATTTTTTTCAATTATGTTATAGCTGTCATGGATACCAATCACACATGGGGGCCGATGTTTACACGTATACAATGCCAAGTAACGGTTGTGTATTTGGTTAATGTAAGGGAGACGCTTGTTTTTGTGGCAATGTATATGTGTATGTCACTTTATTCAACTGTTAGCTGCTTTTGACAGCTCTTGACTGCCATGCGAAGGCAGAGCATAAAGTATGAAAGTTTGATGTTGACTAGAACGTATCATACATAAACAAATAGCGCTTCAGATATTCGTTCACGTTATTCCGACTGAATAAAATATAAATGGTCGTTATGTTTATGGTACCATACGTGTCTACCTAGCACACGGTTATCATAACAATGTTTTTCTTTTAAGTCGTTTTAAAGGAATATAACATCACCTTTGCATTGGTAATTGATTCATTAAGGAAGTAATATTAAACGGTGCTTTACATCAGAAGTGTGAGTTAAGTGATTAGGAGTATGTATAAAAAACATGTGTGGGTGATATGGAACAAATTAAATAAAGTTGTGTCTTGATGCTAATAGGAATTTGATTTTCAAAGTATGTCATTGCATGCAGGTATGTGTGTATATTGCCCGTGATCTTGAAATGCGTGGAGGAAGTTGTGGTGGAATGTATTCAGTTATAAACAGATAAGTTGTTCATTAAAGATGGCATACACTGACAAATAATAAAACTATATTGTAATACAATTCATTGTGCATGTGTATAGCACTTACTATTTTAAATGATGAATTTGCATTCTACATGGACATATTTTTCATTTAACAATGCAATCCTATTGTAAATATGTATTTGTCATCAAGTTTAAATCCTTCATCTATGCGTGCAACAAGTTCGCATGTCTGTATCCTATACGACGTACTGTATAATGCGCAGACGTATTTGCACCAATTTCTGTCTTGTGTCACCGATCAATAACGCCAATAGAGCGTTTGGCCACACCCAATGATTTTAGTAAAAGATGTAATATGCCGTGAAATTATTTGCAACAATAATTGAAACACGAGATAACCTAACATTTATATTTGCACCAAATCTTACAGCAAAATACGATTTATAAATCCATTGGAAGTCTATTTACTGACTGCATATTACCATTCATGTTTTATTATCATTTAACATATTTGTTAACGCACAATTGGTCATCAGTCATTTTAAACATATACGTTACTTAGGTATTCCTATCCCTGACAGGAAGATGATTGTTTCCAACATTTTCCATAACCTAGCAAATACTTCTTCGTTAAATGTAATTGCTGTTATTAATCAGCTTTTGCATTTTAATGTTTCTGTCATTATGAGATACACGTTGTCTGAATGCATTAACCTAGCGGGCCATTCAACTAACCATATTCTTACTTTCCACAAATTATACTTTTAGTGTGCGTGTTCATGACAAAAGTATATAGATATCATATAAAGTAACCGACATGTTAACTGCAAAATCGTATTAACTCCAGATGTATTGGCTACGGGGAAACGTTAATTACATTGAACGTGGCCCTTAAGGGATTCTTAAGTGTAATCTTCTTGGAATGAACAAACAACATAAACAACAACAACATCATGTGCAAATGTATGTAGGAAAATCAATGCACATGTTTAAATGGATACTTTATGCTAACCGCTTAATCAGCGGAAGGCAGTTATGGTTAAACTTTAAAATAGAAATTTAGCAAAAATGAAATAATTGACTAACGAGAAATCGGGGCCAGGAGTTGACTACTTAATTATTGAATTCAACCTCCCAACAGGCTGTTTTTGTTTTGTTTATTGATATAAACAGCACATATTAAATGTTATCTTGAACATATGTATATACTCCTGTGAAGAGTATGTTTGTAATACCATCATACCAAGTACGTTGAAGCTAGCATTATCGCATTTATAACGTGTACTATTTTGAAAGTTTCTAAAAAGAGTAAACGTGTTAATTCCGGTAGAAGCAAACACAAAGTTTATTGCTTTACTATCTACCACACGTGTCTACTTTAACAATAAGTGCATATCATGTTAAGTTGTTGAAGGTAACCTATGATGTAAACAGTTGAGGGAACTTTCTTTTTAAGATAACAGCGAGACATCTGTTGGAGTGTTTTTTTGTCTGTAAAGCAATTATATTTAAATATATAAATAAAGACGCTCATTATCAAAAACATTATCAGAAAATATAAGTGTTACTATCCGCTAGTCTTGATTTCGGACAACTATTTAAAATCACTAAATTACTTTCCAGAAATAGAAATAACGGTATGAGTTGGCAGGGATCAGTAAACAAAATACAAACGTGTTGACAAGTAGAAAAGTGTTTGTAGAGCCTGCATTCAATTAACACTGACAATAGGACACAAACGCGGAACAATCAAAATCAACACACGCAAATGTGACCGAAACTACAACACATTTTATACCAAAAGACACGAATACTCGCATGTCATCAAGAACGTTGTGCCATCAGCATTTAAATTCGTGTCCAAAAACTGGATCATTAAAAGCTTTAAACTGTATATGATTTATTTGTTAACATTATGTATGTGTTTGTATCATATGTTGCCATACAACGTTTAGACACTCGTCAATATGACTGGTTGCAACAAAAACCAGTCAGATAAGGCCTGGTGATCGCTCGTGTTGTTTCCTCCGGTATCTTCAGACAAAATGATCAGGATATTGTTGCTTTACAGAATTAGGTTGATGATTTATGATCCGTCAGATTATTGTTATGATTGCTTATTAAAATAACAATATTTTGAGCATATCAAAACGAATCAATTGTAAGAATTAAAACGCACATGGGTTTATCAATATGAACTTTGAACGCTCATTTAAGATTTTGTTAAAAACTCGAAAAAGTCAAGTAATAATAATGCTAACATGTCGAAAACTAGATGATCTTTATCAATAATAGTTCATTAGCTGTCTGATAAACGTACCGCGATACCAAAAAAACACCTGCCATGTCTAAATGATATACCCTCGGGGACGAGGCAATTCCGGGCCGTAGTGATGGTTTGCGGGCAGTAGTGGTTACTATCTACCGTTTTTAAAACGAAATATTACGAATTATTATTTTAGAAGTTACTGCATTTTGCTTTTTATATGACTCCGATGCAAATGAATATTCATAAATGAGATTTTTAAGCTATAATAACAAGCAGGTCTGTTTTTGACCTCGTTGAGTTAACATCCCAATGGATATCAAAAGCTAATTAAAATTGTTTCATTAACAAAACATAAGGGCCTTTGGCAATCGTCTTCTATTTTTAATTCGGTCAGTGAAAAACAAAGCCAGACAGTAACGGTTTCTAACAGGTAATCTATTTGCAATATACTTTCTTCTGTTGTTAATTTGAAGTCATAAACCAGAAATTGAATTTCAAGAATTTGACATTCCATCGTGATAAGATGTGTTGTGTGTGTCACTTTGCGGGTAAGGATATACAAAATGGTGTTTGCCGCGTGCAAAATGTACTCACGTACTAGTTTAACATACTATTAAACATAAATATATACTAAGATAAAATAAACAGAAATAATTAACCAATTTACGGACAACTCTATTTACTGTGCAAAAAAAACTTTTTATTGTTCTTGCTTTTGACTTATTTATAGTAAACACTGTATCACTTTTATATGCACATTCCAAATTACGAAAACAGAGTTGACTTGTATTCAGTAACCTCTTTTACACTGAACCTTTATGATTTTACCCTCGCAAACTAAGATTGAAGGGTTTAAAACAGGGTATATATGACTCACTCTTATGGGTGCCGATCCGCAGAAGAAATATTTATAGCGCGAACCTATTTAACATTTCAAGTGATGCAATTGATTATGCGTAATGAAAGTGTATGCTTTCATTTTTAGAACACATTTATGCACAGCGCAAGTACGAACTTAATGGTTATACGTCAATCTTCATCAGTTGTTTTTGTTTTATTTATAACTAAACCTTGTCCGCTGTGTTACTCTTGCATGACATGTTTTTGAAATATACCAGAGGGTTTCGCGAACATGAACCGCATTGCTGTCTTCAAATCATACCTGCAGATAAACATCCCACATATTGCTTTGAGTTTCAAGTCTCTACGTCTGTGTCCAAGCGGTGCGTGGGAGTATGAAACTCTTTCCTTGATGTCTAAAATCTCAAATAACGCTCAGTAAAGTATTAATGCTGAAATAAATCAGTCCATGTAGTAGTAAATTCGTTATTGTTTTTATAAACACGAAGTACCGCTATGCATATCATAAAATATCGGTATTGTAGTTTTTTAAACTTGTTTTAAAGTTCGCGATTTCAGCACAAATAGATGACATCCATTGAAAGAACCCTTGCCAAAAAGTTGGCAACCTATTAAGATTAAGATGCACATGGTATTTTGTTATCCCCACGCTTTTAAAAGCTTAAAAGCTTCTTCAAAGTCTATCAGGTCTTCCGCGGATTCCATGTTTAAACATGACAATGCAACATCGGTGTTTGTGTTCCTACCGACGTTAACAATTTTGTTTAACACATCTTCTAAGGGATACTTCAAGTTGATTTATGTCACCATTAGAAAAGTCGCACCATAGCGGCGAGCCGTATAAAGCTTTGGGCAAGACCACATTAACATAATTTTTCGAAGTGTTATAGGATTAAGTTCAGCAGGATTTAATCCGCAATGAAGAATAGAATTGAGAGAACCTCTCATCTTCGACGAAGCTTTACACATCAGTGCACCGCTCGACAGGTTACGGTCACATTTCAGTCCAAGATGTGTGTACGATTCTGCTTCCTGTATAGTTTCACGTCCGAAAATCCAAATACGTTCAGGTCGACTGCATCGCTGTTCGTTGAATATTATTACTGCACATTTTGATGGAATATATTCAAAACGCTATTTACACAAATAGTCATAGCATATTTTCATCATGCCGTCAAGTGCGTGCTTTGAAAATGCAATAAGAATCATGTCGTCTGCTACTGTAGGACTGTTCATATTCATTCCGTACATACAGAAACCTAGACCAGAAAGTTCAAGAGCATTGGTTAACCTATTCATATACACTAGATAACAGTTCGGTGAATTTTTCCCGCCTTGGCGGGTGTCCTGACGAACGGGGAACCATTTCGATGTATGGCCACGATTTCTCACATGACTAGTCATGTTCGAGTATTATTCCATGAATGCGAGCAGTGAAGTGTCGTCTATTTTTGTTTGGAGCTTGTAAAAGAGGCCGTCATTCCAAACTTTATCTAACGTTTGTCTCCCATCCAAGGAGCACACGTATAGTTTGATCCATGTTCACGTGCAAAATAAACACTTTCACGCAACGTGAATGACGTCATCAGACAGCCATGGCCCTCCTGGAAACCAAACTGTTGAATGTTAAGGTCGGCCATCATATTTGTACTACATCGTTGTAACAGCACAGATTCAAAGTGCGTTAACACAATAGAGGTAAGGATTATAGCTCTGTGGCTATCCGGATTGTCCTTTGGTTTCGATCCTCATTTATGTATGGTTATTATTACACCACGCTTGAGAATGTCAGGAATGTACACTGTACGACGAATTGCAGTATAGAGATTAGCTAATAATGTCGAAACAGCACTCGCTTCTGGCTTGAGATGCTCGTATGTTATACCATCATATCCAGGAGCCTTTCCCTTTGGACTAGAACGTATACAACTCTAAATGTCTTCGGGCATTACTTTCAGAAATTATTAAGAAAATAATTAAAAAAATATTTAAGTGTGATACTTGTTATTAAACCAGATGTTTGCATATCTTGAATACGTCGATTATAGGTAGACACTACTATTTGTCATATTAATTGTTTGTGAAGGATGCATCGGGGTTTGCTCGGAAATAATTCCAAATTATTGTTTAAACTCGGTTCATTCAATACAGGATAGGTAGGACGCACGCTAGTCAAATACTCTAGACTATTAGACGGACACGTGGTACGACGTACGACAATATAAATATGTATACAATACATAGGTTTTTATTACACTGGCTGGCATAAGTATCAGCGAGAAATGTCGACTCAAGTATCGTTTAGGATTGCTATGCGGTAGATCTGACTCAGAATGAACTATTGTTCCGAAAACCGAATTAACTATGGTACCAAAGATCTCATGTATCTGTCCATATAACCGAATTAACAATGCTATCATATAAATGTAAGAATGAGGTACAGTTGTAACTACATATCAAAACGACAAAGTCGTTTTTTAGCCAATAGAAACCAGTCGCGTATCATTTTTATATATATATATGCGTACATATTAAATATATTAAAGTCTCTATGTACACGTTTACACGTACATTGTGTCTTCATCCGACTTTAGATTCGAAACAACTGTTCCAATTATAACATTTTAATTATTGTCGTAATGATAATATACTGTAAATCAATAGTGGTGTTGATAACAACGAGGCGAGATTTTTTACATTAGATACTTTTTGTTTAAATATCTGTCTATAATCAAATTAAATTGGGTGTTAAACATATGAATATTATTTCAGAATTTTTTTAGTTAAACTTACAAGCTGATATTAATGCGGGCATTACAATTAATCAATTATCAATCTACCTTTTTTTATTTGCCGACGACGCAGTAATAAGCTCTGAATCCGCCTATGGATTACAATCTTTGCTGAATAATTTACTTGAGTATTGCACGAAGTTGAATATAACGGTCAATTTCGACAAGACAAACATTGTCATCTTTCATAAAGGCAGATTTAAAAAGGATAAAATTGGGTTTACAATCGTGAAAAATGTTAATTATCTAGGAATAGCTATGTCAAGCAGCGGCGCATTTATACAAGCCACAAATACTTTGTCAGCCAAAGCGCTAAGGGCGACGAACTCTTATTTACTGTTACAAAATCAGTTAATGTACCTGTTAAAATCATGTTTAATCTGTTTGATGTCTATGTTGCCTCGATTCTTAATTATGGAAGCGAGGTATGGGGATTTACAAAATCTGATAATAATGAGCGAGTCCAACTTAAATTCTGCAAATGGCTTTTAAATGTGAAAGTGTCTTCACATTCAAATGCTTTGTATGCCGAAGTAGGTAGATTCCCGATGTATATATGTCGATATTTACGAATAGTTTAATATTTCTTTAAAGTGTTCAACGAAAAATCGTACAATTGTATTTTATGCAATATTATTCTTAGACAATGTAAAAAAGAATGTGATTACCCACACTTTAAGTCAACGTGAGTACATATAGAAAACTATCATATTGGTCGTGTTAGAATTATCATGCATACATACATGAATTAACACCATACACACAACATGAAATTGTTAATGAAGCATAACTAAACATTTCAAATTGTATATAAAACATTGATATTGTACAAATATTAGATTTTATACAAATTACAAATTGTGGATATATCCAGAATCTGTTAATGTTAACAGCTTTATTGTAATGTTTCGCAATATATTACACTATTTGTTTATTTCAAAATGGCAAACGGATATTAATGACACTTCATCACTATTTATTTACAGGGAATTGAACCCCATTGTTTAAAGATCCCTTTACTTCGACAAAGTTGAACATTCTTAATTAAGAAACATATTAGCAAAATTAAGATCATCTTCTCATGTGCTATTTATAGAAACTGGTAGACACCAAAACATTCCAAGAAATAAAAGAATTTATAAATTGTGTACACTTAACGAAATTGAAGATGAGTACCATTTTGTTTTGATATGCCCTTTATATGATAATTTTAGAAATACACTTATCCCAAATGTTTACAGAAGAAGACCAAGTATTTTTTTATTGTTACAATTATTAAATGAGACCAGAAATTCTATACTGATACGTCTTGCATATTTCTGTATTAAAGCATTTTAACTTAGAGCCAAAAATATATAGAGAATATATTTCCCCGAATTGAAAGCGTGTATATGATGTCTAACTGCATAAATGTTTCATAATCAATTACGGATTTTTAAACACTCACTTAACTTAACTTTGTTAAAATAATTAAGAGCCTTTTCTTACATATTACATTCTCACAAAATTCACATATTAGTAAAAATGCATAAACACAATTGTTGTTATTTGACGCATTTATAAGTATTATTGCTTGATTGTTATTTTGACGATGAGCTGTATATGCTTAAGTCTTAAATGAACTATCTGTTCTGTAATTGTCAAATGTTCGATATTCTCAACCAACAATATAATACAGTGATAACCCTAATGAGTAGTTCTAAATGAAAAAAAACATAACATCGGCGAACCTGAATTAAACTATTCTTCAATATTCAACTTGGGTTCAGTGAGTTGGTAGTAAATTTGATGGCTTGTAGTATATAGGAAATGGTTCACTTCTTTATACTAAATACAATTTATGGTGCGTGTTTTTTTTTAATTCAAGTATGTAATAAATATCGATGAAATAAACATACGCTATATTACAAGTTTACAAGTTTAATATGTCATTCTTTACATGGTTAATGCATTGCTAGTCCTTTTTTAACCTATTTTAACCGAAGGGCAGACACTTATTTCAAATCTTCAACTGTACATCTTTCAAAGACATTGATGGCCCCACATCACATGTTTGGACAAATGTACACACATTTTTCAGCCAAAATGATTTTTTGACGATAATACACATATTCAGATCATTAAATTACAGATGTTAAAGCGAAATCCACTCACTTAGCAGTTAAGTAAAACACACAATGAAAACACACATTTTGAGGACAAATTTTGCAAAAGTTAAACAAACAGACGAACAGCCATAATTATAACACAACTGTAAATCGCCAAACATTTCTTCTTTATCACTCATTAAACGTTACGGCAATTCAGCTGTAAAGAGGATTTGATATAATAAGCTTCGGTAAGGACGTAAAGACGAACACGTTCATTGCTTAATGCAACCCACTCATTGGGGGAATCATAAAAAACCGAATAACTGAACAAACAAAAAAACAAAAACGAACAAAAATATAATTCGCCAATATACAAAAACAAAAGGAATATACTCGCATGTCATCAAGAACGGTGTCATCCATATTGCATTACATGTCCATGAGGATCATTCCGATGATTCATGTAGTCAATTGCCATAAATCATTATTCATAGCGGATGAAACAAAAAGCCTGCCAGATAAATAACGGTGATCGCTCGTCCAAAGAACACATGAAATTAAGCTTTATCAGACAACATGGTCCATATTTCGTTTTATGTTCGTTTTAATATAATAATATTGAATCATCAGAGCATTAATATTGTTTATGTTTACTGTATGAAAACCAAATCATCACTCTACATTACGATTGTTTAATATATATACAACTGAAGCAACACGGTGATTGAACAATATTTTAAGATTACGAAATATTTAAACAACAAAAATATATATTCTGCATAGAAACTCTCCTCAGTATACCTAAACAAGAAAACAACGAAACAAAAACGACACACAACACGTGGGTAAACACCACGGAATAGTTAATGCAAAACATTGGTCTTTAAACCGATTTAAAGGCATGCGGAATCTCTCACTGCATTAAGAATTACAAAACACGCAATTATTCATATACATACCCCTCATAGCATTCCACTGTACATGACAGACCTTCGTCAGTTACCTCCTCGTAATACTTACTTGAAACAGATAGGTCCTAATAAAAAGGTTACTATGTTTAAGCGTAGATCCTGACATGCTACACATTGCATATATATTGAAAAGTAGCGTAGTTCGATTGGATAAAGACGCTAACACCTCGACGGAGTTTTCATTGAGATTTAATTGTGTTGTTAAAACTTCAAAACAAAGTTTCTCCAAAGTCTGCAAAATATTCTAATTAACAAGATACATGCGAGACCTTAAACGGGCCTTGCCCGTAATAACACTAACTTTAAAAACCTATATGCGCGGTTTCGCGTGTACTGACTTACTAAATGTAAATTATTAATGACTGTTGAAATACCTATGAAACACTTGACGGTAGTATATTAGAACAGAAACTATTCAGCTTATCAACCAGTAGTGTAATTAATAAATGACATCAAGTGTACTCCTATGCAGTTTTGATATATGTTGTTTTTGTATTACAAGTGTTAAGAGTGCTGAACAATCAATCATCTTCCTTTTTACTAGGGAAATATATCTGATATGGTCATATGTGAGTCAGCATTACACGACCATATAAATTCATTTATATTATTTTTTTTTCACTTTTTATGCGTAATTCCTGACATATACTATTCATTTACACGCCTACCGTATATGTTACCATTTTGCTAATCATATTTTGTATGATTTAATATTGCATAGTCCGTGGACATTGTTCATTTTTTGTTGAACTATGTGATTTGTATTATCTTTCTGCCATAATGATACACTACCTTACCCTACACTTACTTTCTCTACCGTACCTACCTATTTGTCTTTTGAGTATCCGTATCAAGGTCATACAATATCCTTGTAACAAAGACGTCTTTAAAAAGTATAGTACATAACGATTATCGCGTGCATACCCTGGTAAGACGCCACACACCAGCAGTTTTGTCTGAAGGCCATCCCAGGAGATCGACAATTGTAGAAACGTAATCAGAAGATACATTGTTGTTACAATCCGCTGGTCGTCTATTTAAGGCATGTGACGATTTTCTTTTAGAATTTCGGAAAATGCACACTTATCTGCTTTAGGTATGATCGACATACAATTAAAGTTTTTTTTTTATCCTCATACGAACGGTCGAGTTTTAGATTACAATAGTCTCTTTAATCGTAACAAGTTCGACAATTTAATCGTTACGAAATATTGACTATTTTATTATTTAAACTATAGAATCAGTATCAAACGAAAACTTTTTTTGAATATCATTGAATCTTTAAGACTAATTCCAATTGCCACATTTCAGAGACTTGCCACCGTTTGAAGTTGTTCCCATGTATCTTGAGAAAAATTATCTAAGTATAGAATGCTTATATTACGAGCTCAGAACATTCAATAAAGTGCCGCGTATTATTTCAGTGTGATCATGTGTTGCATGAGCGCTAACAATGAGCGAACTGTAACTTAGAAATAATAACACACTATAACAAATGTAAGGAAACATGGTTTACACAAAAATATATTTTGTCATAAAATATCAAATTTATTTCATAAGATTTATGCAAAAAGCTGACAAAAATTGTATAATGTTTGTTCTGCAGGGTGCTAGTTAGGTTATGTATACTCACACTGCGGTTGGCTTATTAAATGACATAATTCGGTAAAAGTATGCTGAGCCTATTATCTAAACCTTACACAATTAACGCGACGTTAAGGGATTGTATGATCTTCATGTAATCATAAAATATGTATTATTCTGCATTAGGCACTCCCATATTTCATAAGAGATGTACGTACATCTAGGTATACTACAAATTCATTTGTATAATATTAAGAAACCATATACTAAATGAAAACTACAGATGCATCAGCGGAATTTAATCTTAAAGCATTTCTCACACAAGAAACAAACTGAATGAACCTGATTTACCGCCATAAATAATCGATAGATTATCTATTCATAAAAGCATGTGTATAACGCAGATATCCATAACGTCAGTTAGTGCACTTACACAGAACACGACAAAGAAATAGCTTTAAAACAAAACATTTGCACCGTACTTCGTTTAAATGAGAAATACATTGTTCAGTGTAATGTCAAGTGGCAATGAGGAACACATGAACGATTTCTCACTTAAAACTATTTGGTATTTTGATCGGTGATTTAACAGCGGTCACGACCACACTAATGCTAATCTTACTATCCACTTACATGTACTAAACAATATTTGGTTTCGATCAGTTTATACCGGTATATACCGATTACTAGACATACTGATTGAATTTGTCTTTTCAGAACTACTCACGTGAGGTTATAACTGCATTTGATATATGTCTGAAAAGGTTCATATGTTCCCAGCTTTTCCGCCAATTGTATAAAGCTTTGCATCTATACAGACGGCGGGATTTGAAATTGAAAATTGCATGAGTTGGAACTGACTACTTAGAGTTCAATTAGCGTCAAACAAAGACTAGTACGGGCGAGAATGTCACAGACGTGAGAAGAATGGCGCTTTAAATGTGCTCCCCTGGGAAAATTGACATTTAGTGGGACTGTTAAAAAACACGTCTAAAAATGTCCAGCCAACTGTTCAGGGTCTGAAAACCCACCGAACACAGTATGTGTACATGGTGCTTCTGCAAAGCGTTAAGAGTAAATTACCATATGATTTATGCGAGAAAATATTGGCATTAACAAATCTGAGAAAATGCTAAAATATATGGCTTAAGTCGCTTACACCAAGTTTCTGATTGTTTTGATTAAGCTGCGTCCAATAACTGCAAGGCTGTAAAGCGGAGCATAACCGTGAACATGACTTGAAACTTCCCGTATACTGTACGCTATGCATGACATACAAACTGTTTAGCATGATTGTGTTTTAGTATGTAATTTATTGAAACTCATAATGCGGTTGGTTAAAAACATGAGATGTTTCGATAAAAACATGCTGAAACTATGACAAAAGCCTAACATAAAACACGACGTTTTATGATCCTAATGTAATTAAAAAATGTTTCTAATTACTCACTCATAAATTTATTAACTATGCATTTGTGAAAGTAGCTTTTCCTAATTGACTTTATAATTTACATTCTGTATTATAACAAAACTTTCGTTATTTTTCAAGCGAATAACGTCATTTAACAGTCATAAGCAATTTAATCGTCATGGCAGCAAAACGTGTAAATTCACGGTGGGCAATTCTATCTACAGAATGTGTACTCCAGTCTACTCCTTGTTAAAAACGCATCACACCGTGCAACTTAAAGGCATGTATTAGTCGTTATAGAGTTCAATCCTTCCAATAACATTTAATATAACAAAACAATCAGTATTTATTGCTAATTAGAGATATTCGTAGTTTATATTAACGTCATTTATATTAAAATAACTAATTTATGTATTTTCGTGATTATACACTTATGTAAATGGAGGTTTTAACCCATGTACGTACAAATAGGTATAGTAAAAAATGCGATTAATATATACTAAAAATATACAAATAAAACTCCATATGCATCAGCGGACGACAAGTTAAACGAATTAATCACCCAAGATTTATTTTCACCCAAGATATGGAAAAGATTTGAAGCTTGAACGGGTTTTCACCAAGACACAGGGCACTTAGCTATACATAAATGCATTTATATAAAGTAGCTATCCATATCGTCAGTTCGTTCGCTTATGCAGACCACGGCCATAAAAAATCTTAAAAATAAAACATTTGCGCCATAGTCCGTTAAAATAAGGATCATATGAAAGGGTTTCTCACTTAAAACCATTTTTATATTTGTATAGGTGATATACAGCGATCATGACCACATTTATGCCAATTTTATTATCCACATGCATTTATTAAACTCGATATGTTTACGATCGTATACCAGTTTTATGCCAGTTATCAGGCATACTGATTGAATTTATTCTTTCAGAACTACTGATACGGGGTTATAACTGCATTTGATTTAGTTCTGAGAAGGCCATTGGTTGTTCAAAAAAATGGCTTTGCTCAAGTACGCCAAAGTCAATTTTTATGATCTCTTCTCAATAGACATGACACAGAATTATGCGTCAATAAAAATAGTTGTTTTGTTTCTAGTGTCGGTCGTAGATACGATTTGTGGGTTATTATTCCACTGAAAACGTTCCGATACACACGGCCATACTTAGCACTATGTCCTCTTAAATAAGATATTGGATTCTTGCGGGACCAAGGTTGAAACCCATATGAACTTAGTGACGACCATCTAAGTGCAGATGCGGCTTTGTCAAGATAAACACAATAGTGTACAATAATACAGTACTGATGAAGTGGTATGATTAAATAAATTACCATTGTACAATACAATGTTTTCTAAGCGATAAATATATATTGCTTTTTTTAATCATGTTGAGACAAACATGTCGCGTGATCGGACTTCTTTGTACATAAAGTCATACCACATGGTTCATTGGGCCGCCAGTAGGTGCTTTTGCAGATCATATTTTTGTATCATTCATCGGAAGATTTGTGCATACATTGGGCACAAACTTTTGAAGCAGAACACACTTAAACACAATTCTAAACCTTTTTTTTTATTCATTATTTTGTTTCAATCTCAACAACATGACGGGTGGGCATAAAATAAATAACTTGTTTTCTTCAAATTAATAAATTTAAGAAGCAAACCAATATTTAAAAAAGGATATAATATATTTTAAAAGTGCATTGAAAAAATAAAGTGAAACTGATAGACGACTTTAGGTTTAATGTTGTTTTGGGACAATAAGGGAAATAACGGCCTAGATTAAAAACAAAACTTGGTAGAAATCATATAGAAATGAACATTTGCTCATATCAGTCGTAAAAAAAAGATTGAGCGACACGTTAGTTCAGAATTGGAATGAGAGACTTTTAATAATCAGTTGCAATGGTTGATTTCATATACAAAATACGAAACTTTAAGTGTTATGCCTTTAACTAGAGTTATAAATACGTAATTTAATTCATTTTATCCCATGCTTTCATTTAATAAAACCATTGCTGGAACCACTGGTTATATATTAGAGATAACCACTTTGTTATTGTACATAATATGAAAATAGTTATACCTTACAGTAAATAGGCTAGCATGTACTTCTTGATGTTTTGATTATGATCTGCTATTTTCAGTGAGGTATTTAATATGTCTTGTTTTTTTAAGGGAATTACTTCTTTTGTCGTAAGATTATATGATAATATAGTGTATACGTTGTAAAATTGCATATGATTGTTCACTTTGTTGAAATCGTTGACTTCTATTACATTTGTATAATATCATTTTTTGCGAGTTCCATAGCGCCTTCTACGTTTCTAACATCAATGTCAGTGTTTGACACATATCTAACACGCTTGTTCGAAAACCATGGCCAAGAATTGAGATATATTTTAGACGCCTTTGTGGATTACCGAAGCCAGTAACAGGATTTTGTATACTCCCTGTAAATTATATTGAGCATCGTATGACATATACAGCACTATCGCCCCCGGATTATTTGCGATAATTCCCCATCTCAATGGATGTCATTCAGACGTTGCAGCTCGTGAATTGGCATGTTTGTGTCCGCAGGGTATGCTTGCCAGACTGCTAATGGACTAATATGGTGACATACATTTAGTTTTTTTACCTGACAGGGTATTGGTGGACTGCTTGACTTATTCACGCGTGACACAGTTGACAAGCTTTATCTTGTTAGCGTCTCTTAAACTTTGATTTTAAGGCAAGTGACCAAATGCATATGCAAGTACCGAACATTCAAAACACTCAACACAATAATACACATACAATGCTGAACACCTTCAACATATTAGTAGGTGTATCATCATCTTAAATTACATACAATATTCGTTTTATTTCCAAGCTTTCACAATTTATAACATGTTTTTGTTTATTCAAGTACTTATGCATGCTATTCTATATAAATATGCACCGAACATGCAATATCTCGGTCTGAAATCAATTTGTATTTTAGCTTCGACTCCATTACAGTCTGTGTGCACTAATATATTCGGACAATTTACATTTACGACTTAATAGTGTTATCATATGTGTTTAGACACGTTATTCGTACTCGAAAAACATGTTAACAAATTAAACGGAGATCTTTGCCAAGAATTTGATAAAATTCATGTTTCTTGAGTGAGAAGAACAACCGCGAAACAGATATCTAAAAAAAACAATGTTCGTTGTTTGCTTATTAGAGTAGTCAGTTTATGAGTCACGTTCTTGAAAAAACGGGACTTAATCCATGTGCGTAAAGCGTCGTGTCAGATTAGCCTGTGTAGTCAACGCAGCCTTATATGGACAGCCACTGTCCGCCTTAACTTGTTCGCTTAGAAGAGACTTCCTTTAAACAAACAATGTCATACAAGCGGAACTTTCGTTCCTGATTAGCTGTTCGGATTGTACAGGCTAATCTGGGACGATACTTTACGCGCATGCATTAAGCCCGGTTTTCCCAGAGCGAGGCTCATTTATGAGACCACATTCATCCCGCATGCTATTAAATCACCTTTAGATGGACAAAGAACAGCGGCCCTCGTGGCTTTATTTCTTACGCATCTGAATGACAAAGTGTATTCAATACTTATTATTTGTTTTCATGACTGCAGTAAACATGAAAAGAGCGTACACTATATTACTTAAAAATTTCCCCTGGAGGTCGACCAACCTAACAACATGTGCTATACGCTTTGGTCAACAAACGTGTAACTCCTAATTATCAAAGATTTCGGTTACACTTTAACCTCTTCAACAGGTTTTATACATGTACAGTAACAAAGCGACTTGTCGACGGTATTTCTCATAAACATGACACATATTTAATCAATGCTTATGCATGTTTTAAACAGATGTTTTCAATAGATCTTGTTTTATAGATGAACCCATCACGAACGGAACTCGCGACAGCGGAAATCGCGCAAATCAATGGTAATTTACATTACTTTGGTAAAATCGCTATGAATAAATTCTATATGACGTAACGCATAATAATTCGCATGTACAAAAAGTTTCGTTATATACATTTCATTCATATCGATTGTACTACTACTTGATTTTTCCGCAACGGCGATGTTTTAATGGAACAACTTTTAAATAAAATTCTTAAACCAAAGATCATTTATTGGGCGTGAGTTATTCAAGAAAAGTGTGTTAAGTTATTAATTCATTGAAAACGATATGCGACAGTATTATACTGGCCATTGTGTCCCATAAATAGTACTTTAAAATTTTATATTTACAAGTTACCTCTGATATGCTTTGTCTCAATATTAAGGAAAGTCTATATATACGGTTACGACGCATTATGCCATAGGTAGTTTAGTTATATAATTATTTTCCCTTATACCGGATATTATTCTCACTCTAACACAATGTCCTTAGACTTAACCCGTTGACATTTGCTGCTTTAATCCATTGCTAACGTGTTATAAAATGTATTATCAACAGAAGCATTTATGTGATGATTAACAAATTTACATATCAATTAAATTTACTCTTTTGTAATTTTGTTATTACAACTGTGATGCATTATGTGACATATTTGCCATGTACATAAAAGATATGCGATTTTATAATGTGCAGTGTACATCTCAATTTGATTGAACATTATGTATTTAAGGCATCCATTTGGTGCGTATAAAATGCAATTTCCGACATGTTCGTAATTGCTTGTTTTAACTGTTTCTTTCGCCATATCTGTAACCGAGACGGGATTGATTGCAAACATTACTTGTGATAATTATAGAACTAAAAAAACACCTGTTAGATACAGTTAACTCATATCATATAATGACAAACCAGTATTAAACATGTCAGGATATCAACAAGCTGAAAATTCTGGTTTTAAGATTGGGGTAAGGCGGACGGGTGGCTAGGTTTTTGCCGTGAAACATGTGGTAAATCATTTTAACATTTTTAAGCAAGATACATACTTAGCAACATTATAACAATCAATAAAACACTCACAAAATTACTTTCATAATTTGTTCATGTCTTCTTTGCATGTATTTTTTTTATTATAATTTTACATTATTCTGCTGCTGCTAAATATTGATGCGTCCTTGCATTAACTATTTTCAAATGCATGCTGCAACTTGTCACATTTAAATAAAAACGATAAAGACTAAACGAGAAAAATTCATTTAAGTGACTAATGCATGTTTTGTTCTGATGTGCCTACCTTTTCATCATTGTATTATTTCACGAACTTCACGTTGAATTCATATCATGCCACTCCAAAAAGACCGAGGACGCTGTTCTGTTATCTGCAATTTGGAAAGATATCAATATAATTGGGAAGACTTATATGTACAGAATATGCGACGTCCAGAAATGAATTATGTACGAGAAAGCAAGAACCTGGAAGCGGACGCACTGTTTTTTATATGGTTCTCGCCTGCTGAACATACCATTCGTAAGTTTGTTAAACATTGTCTGTCATTTGGACAATTGACGTTACACGACAATGAAGGTCAAGTATTCATATATTGCTGGTATTATACACTTATTAAGAACTGAAAGTGGATTGAGAATTGCATAAAACAGAAAAGTGACACATACGATTCTTATGATCGCGTCGAAACAATGTTGCTGACCACCTAAGCTTAGAAAAAGCATCCGTCTATGAGGAATACCCTTAAAAGTCATGTATCAAGCATATATTGTATCCTAAACGAATACTTCTTATTTTACTTTAAAGATTTTGAATGATAACAATTACTTGATCTATGGAGTTAAGTGAAATACCTAAATAAAATCCGGTTAAAAAGGTTGGTAGAGCGCTGGACTACAAATCCATGGATCGCGGTTTGATTTTACTACGTTTCAAAGTCCCTCAGAAGGTTGTGAGTCTGTTTCTCTGATGCATATTAAACTATTGCGTAATTAAATTGAAAACTTAAATAAATTCAAAGTATCTAGAATTTGCTTATAAATTTGCATAACAATGCTACAAGGTTACGATTGTTGAACGTGTGTCGACGTGGCGTAGTGGATATGGTGTACGCCTAGCGATCTGGAGGTCACGGGTTCGAACCCCACTAGGAGCGTTCCTTCGATCTCTCCTAAGGACACCAAGTACTGGTTCTAGTCCCAGGAAACGGACTCGAGAGCGTTTCAATAAGCCTAAGGCTTTCGATGCAATCGAGCTAAAATAAATAGGTTTAAACTAAACTAAACTAATCAGGAAAGTTGTAAGTAGTTGCATAAGACCACCTTGACATAACTTTTAAAATAGGAGAAAAAAACAACTCAAACTTAACGCAAACAGATTGATGCATGCCATTTTGTATATTAACTAAACAGTGCCACGTATGTCTCGGTTTTCAATTTCTGTCTACTTAATATTGCTCAGCAAATGACGTCATTCACTATAAAAGTCATTGGATATTACCAAAGGCGAAATTGATGATATCAATTGATGATATTCGCCAGTTGCCGATGGGTTTTAACTGAACAGCAATAAAACGAGATTTGCCGTTCGTATATGACAGCTTTACTAGAATGAATCCCTGTCCGGGACTTGTTTTATTACAACTTTATAACTTACTCGATAATTACATGCACGAACGATACCTTTACAGTTTCTAAGAACACGCAATAAGCCGCAAACGTTTCACATATAGATTAAGCATGTCTACTTAATACTAATAATAATAATAATAATAATAAAATCTTTATTTAAAGAAGATAGACATGTTAAGAAATACACCAGATGAAATTACATAATATGCAATTTATATAATACATTTCTTATTTTCAACAAGGTCTTCTAACATAATACAATTTACAACAAATACATCATATTTCATCTTAAGCAATAAGAACAAAACATAAATAATCATATATGCATGCACACTAATAATGAAATATATCATAATTAAAAGAACCACACTTTTAAACACACACGTATGCACGCAAGTACAAACACAATCATAACAAATGACAGACATAAAACAACAGTTACCATTTATGCAAGAACAGTATTCAAACATTAAACTAAGGTTATTTACTAAAAAAAAAAAAACACGAAGCATGTTCAGTTTATTTCATAAAGGGTGGTAGAAAGATAAGCTTTTATTTTTTTCTTAAACGTCATTAATTTTTTCGTTTGACGTATAGATTGGGGTAACGAATTCCACATTTGTGTGCTAGAAAATTGAAACGATTGTTTGAAATAGTTTGTTTTTGGTATTCGCACAAGCTTTAAATCCCCCTTTTCGCAAGATCACAAATTAAAGTGCGTATTTTGTGAAGGCGTCAAAAGGTCACGTATGTATGTTGGTGTTTGATTGTGAAATGCTTTAAATACAATAACTGACGTGAAATAGTGATGACGCTGTTCGAAAGTCAACCATTTTAGATCTTTAAATAGGGTTCTTGAATTGGTGTTGTACTTTTTATTTAAAATATGTGCACCACAACGATTTTGTATTTTGACTATTCTATTTATTTCCGTTTTGGCCGCTGAACTCCAGGTAACGCATGCGTAGTCGGATATAGGTGAGATATAACCATTATAGAAGAGCTTACGCATTTCAAGGGTTAAATATGGTTTTATTTTTTGCAGAAGAAACATTTTAGACGACATTTTTGAACTACCTCTGTCAATGTGTAGTTTCAAGATAAAGTATTGTCAATATAAAGGCCAAGAAGTTTTTGACACTTTACAGTTTTGATCACCGTATCTGAAATTTTAAGTTTTAGATTTGTTAATTTTTAAACTTTCCGTTTCGACCCTAATACCATACAAGTAGTTTTTAGTTGATTAATAATCATGTTATTAGTTTGGCACCATTCATTTACAATCAAATGATTTGTTTGTAGCTCATTTTGAACTGTTTGAATATTTGTTCCCACAGTTTGCAATGTTGTATCATCAGCATACATTGCAGAATTACATGAAAGATTTAACGAAAGGTCCCAAAAAAGATCATTGGGGAACACCAGCGATGATGCTTTTACAAGTAGAGGTTGTGTTTTCTGCTTTGATATACTGAACTCGATTGCGGAGATATGAAGAAAGTAGGTCGCATGACCTATCATTAAAATGATAAAGTTTTAATTTGTATAAAAGAACCCTATGGTCCACAAGTTCAAATGCTTTTTTAAAATCCAAGAAAATTGTACCTACCAGATGTCCATTATCAATGTGTTTAAGCCATGAATCAACTATATTAATCAATGCTGTTTGGCAAGAATGATATTTGCGAAAACCCGACTGAGTTTTGTTTAATAGACCTGTAGATTCTAGATATATATGCAATTGTTTAGCTATATGCTTTTCAAATATTTTAGATATAGAAGGTAAAAGTGATATTGGTCTATAATTATTGGGATCTTCTACCGATCCCCCCTTGTATAAAGGTACAACGTTTGCAAGTTTAAGCATGTCTGGAAAGGTTTCATGTGATATACAGTTATTTATAAGAGCAGTGATTGGCTGTATTATGAATTGTGTGCAAAGTTTAATAATTATGGGCCCTATACCATCAGCCCCAGCAGATTTGTTTGAATTTAGTTGATCAATTAAAGTACTAACTTCTAATGAAGTAATACACTGAACAGAGAAATGCTTAGAATCTAGCTTAGCATCAAGATATGTTTTCAGTGAGTTGAAATCGTGTTCAGTAAATTCAGTCTTTTTAATAAGTTTCGAGATGTCAACAAAGTGGTCATTAAGTGCATTAGCTACATTTGTTTTACAAGATATTATTTAATCATCCTTCCTTATTACGTTTGGCAAAATAGAGGATTCTTCGTGTTCATTTGATGCTAATTTAATAGTTTTCCAGAGCGATTTCGCACTTGTTTAGTTTCGTACCGCATTCGAAAAATATTCTTTTTAGCCAATTTGATTGCACTATTACATTTATTACGCCACAACTTATATTGTGGCCAATTAGATTCGCGTTTATATTTATCCCTTAAAGACTGGCTTGTTTTACGTTTTCGTTATACCAAGCAGGTTGTTGTAATCTCTTCGCTTTTTTATATTTGATACGGGCATTCGTATTTATGACTGAGTTTAATATGTTATGAAATACTTTAAATGTCTCATTAGTATTCTCTATTGTTTCAACTTTATCAAAATTAACATTTGCTAAGTCGTTATGAAAATTATTTCATTAAATTTGTTAAAACATCTGTACTTAATAATTTTATGATCTTCTGTCTTAACAATTTTACCTTTGACGCTTAATGTAAAAACTACTGGGTAATGGTCACTTATGCCTATTTCTGGTGTGATCACATCAGAAATGTTGTTATATTTTGAATACAAATGGTCTAATATTGATGATGAACGTTCAGTTATTATTGTTGGAAAAGACACATGTTGTTTTAAATTAAAATTAGTGATAAGTTTTCCCCATTTCTTACTGTTAAATATGTTTTGGCTTAAACATGGAAAATTTGAATCCCCGGGCGAATACAAATTACAATCTTCCATTTCTGCCTTATTTATGTGTAACTCAAATGAGTCAATTCAAGATTGAGGACTATTTGGTGGGCGATAAACAAATTTAATTAAATATGGGTTGTACTTTAAATGGTTGATTTGTAGCCAAATAGAATCAATATCGTCACTTTCTAAATCATGTCTACGTACTAAAGAGATGCTATCTTTAAAATAAACTATTATACCGAATCAGGGTTCGACAAATTTTTGTTTTGCAACTTGCCCTGCAGGGCGAGTAGCTAAGAATTTGCACTTGCCCTGCTGAAATATGTACTTGCCCTGCAATTTATTGAAAAAATGCAATAAATCAGTAACTAATAGGTTTTATTGTGCTTTTCTATTGGTTATCATCGTATTTGTTACGCTCTAATAATTTGATGTGTCAACACTCGATAAAAGTCGCCATTTTTCACATTTCTTACTCGAAAATGCAGGTGCGCGGATTTTTTTACCACGACACCGGTTGTAAGGTCTAATTTTAGCGCAGTGTGCTATAATCAACATCCGGTTAATTTGTCATCACCGATTAAACGTTTTGTTTTTGGTAAAGATGTGTTAAAACTTGAAATTTTAATCTTTTCGGCCAGAAATGCCACTCGCCCTGCAGGACGAGCGCTGCCGAAATATTCACTCGCCCGGAGCCGATTTCTACTCGAAATTTCGAGCGGGCGAGTGGATTTGTCGAACCCTGCCGCCTCCAGCAGAAATAGCCCTATCACGTCTTACAATGCTGTAACCGGAAATGGATATTGTATTAATCTCCGTTTTATCATTTAAAAATGTTTCACAAAAGCCTACTATATCTAAAGACATATTTTCGTGTAAGTAAACACGAATTTCATCCAATTTAGGCAATACATGTTGGATATTTAAATGCATTATATGCAAACCTTTATATGTAAATGAAATATAACAATCATTATTTATTTTACATTTTAAAGCAGATTGTATGTGCGATTCCATAATAACGTTATTATCCAGGGATGATATATCAGTGTCTACATTATTTATTGTGCTACATCTTACATTATTCAATCTTAAGCAATGTGGTGTATGTTGATTGTTATCATCATTAGCAATAATTAAACTACACTTACTTGTGTGCGAGTCACATTGGTTACATACCGACGAAAAATGCCAAATTTATTTGTGCTATATAACGGTGTAGTACGTCTGTCATCAGTAATCTATTGTCTTTCCGGTAGTTTGCAGTCACGTTTTACCTGATTATGACGTCCACAGATCGTGCAATGTTGACTGTTTTCATGATTGACCTATCGACGAACGTACCGGAAGTCACGATTTTCATTCTGACAATGACGACGCTCACTCCGGGTGTCCAGGTGTCCGTTTTTTAGATAATGATGCCTGATGAAGTCATGGTGCCCATCACGGAAGTCATGATGCCCTTTCCGGAAGTCATGGAAACCGTTCCGGACGTCACGATGCCCGTTCCTAAAGCCATGAAGCCCGTATTGGAAATTCGGTTTAGCGCTCCGGAATTCACGATGCCCGTTTATGAAGTCACTTTTAGAAGTACGCCTCCGCTGATTTTGATGGTGTTGACGAAGTTATTGTTGTTGTTGCTGCATTATTTTCTTAGTAATATCGCACTACTTCGTTGCTTGCTGCCACAAGTGAACTTGATCCATAATTATTTTGGTGAGTTTCATCTTGTCTGAATAGTCGTTTCGCCAATTGTCCGTTTCCGTACACAAAACAATTATAACAATCGATCAGTTTTACCGGAAGTACGCTCGACACATCTTCTAGCATGGAGTTGAAATCGCGTACATCAACATCACGTCGAGGACTTATTTTACAGATACATATCTCACAATTTGTCTGATCTTGAATGCACTGCGCTGTCTTGAAGATTACATCTTTGATTAGCGAAATCGGCTGGCCATTGGAGACATCATTCCCGCCAGCGAATATTACTATTTTCGATATGTCAGAGATATTCATTTTACTCAGCTGCTTCTCACATATATCTAGCATTGTCTTCGCTGGCAAAGTGAATATGTCCACAGATTCGCATAATCCTCGATTATTTATGCCTCTCAAAATTGAATCTCCAATCAGTAAAGTCTTCGATATTTGTGGTGTAATGTTCGATATATGCCCGCCTGTATTCGTTTCTTCTTCAAAATGCATTGTACTTTCTTGTATATCGGAGACCGCTTGATGGCTGGGCTCAAGTGTTACTTGTACGGTTTCACGTATCGTGTCATTTTCTACGGGATCCTCAGACATCCGTCTATGTGTTTCTTCTACAGAGCCATTCATATCACCTTTGGAAAGAACACTTGGTCGGGAGTTTGCTTTAAGTATATCTCCGAGCGATTGTAATTTTGTCTGTACATATATATTTAATTGGTCGAGTGTTTGCTTCAGGTCTTGAACGTTTTCCTGCAAGCAATCGCAGTTTTCGTCCGTACCTCGGGAATTCGTTGTTCTATTTACTTGTATACTATGGAGAATGTTTTTCATCTCATTGAATCCGCGATCGGTGTTAAAGATGTGCTCACATTCATCTTTGCGCACATCACTTACAGACTTTTGAATTGTTTGAATCAAACAAAAAAGTGCTTTAAAATCATATTCATTTCCGGTGCTCTCCGTTTGAGTACTTGCGTCAATTTTCACTTTCAACACCGATTCAAAGTTTTCAAGTTGCTTGGTATTTACCGCGAAATTAAAATCATTTATTTTCGGTCTCAAACCACATACATCTTTTTCTGCAGTTTGTTTATTCTTTAACACCAGCATGCATTCCTGAAGAATTTCTTGAAAGTTTGCATTCACTTCATCGACGGTCATGTTTTCTGATATTAATTTATTTGTAATGAGTTGTATGATTTCTGATATGTCACTTTCCGCAAACTGATTCACCTTTTTCCCATTAACCAGACATGAACATGTTGTGTGATATAAATTGTATACACACCATTTCTTCCGGATAATAGCCTGTATTTAGTTTCCACTAAACTACCAATATTGTCATACACTGATGTTTTTTGACATTTAAATTTCAAAGTTTCAGACTGGTTAAACTCATCAGCACAGCTTTTGAAAAGTTCATACATACCAATACTAAATTCGATTTTCAGCCCAACACCAGTCACTTTGACAATCGCGTGGTCCCTTGTGGTCGCATAGAGTTTCTTTTTCATTGCCTTTTCACTATTTAACTCGTAGTATCTTGTTTCCATCGGTCCACTTGCTGTTTCAAGTCCGTTTTTTTTTGTATCGATCAAATCGCAATTCTGTATACGTTCTGCCATGTTCAATTGGTATCAAAATGACCGCTGTCAAAAAATCTATTATTTACATTAAATTTCACATTTATATCATTGTTATTTTCTGTAAAATCTTAGATAAAGTGCATAATTTAACGGAGCTTTTTAAACTTGTTATGCCGGAAGTAACGTCATGAGTAATATGAAACATGAAAATTCAGCTAGATAAGTAAGATAAACAAATAGCTGCATTGTTAAACGTCAGAATAATAATAAAGGCCTATTATGATATATGATACACACAATTGTGATGATATATCAATATTTTTAATCTTTACCAATTTAATAATTTATTATACAATTTAACGATTGCCTCGTCAACGTCGTCAAATGCACGCACTTCAATTTTATACTGCTGTAATCGAATTCCTAGATACGTGACGGTGATAGTTGTGCATATGCTTCAAATCAGATGTAAATTAATTTGTATACACGCATCCAACACTTCATTTGTAGGAACACGCAACGTTTCTTCCTTATTATAATCAATTCAAAGATGCTAAGTGTATGCTATTCGAGTTGAAAAAGCTAAAAAAAACTCGAGTCATATGAACAATGGAAACGTATACAAGTACGTTAAAAAAGACAAACAACGTAAAATTCCGCAACGCTATAAGGCGACACTTTACAAAAGTCTCAATTATAAATTGTTCTTAAAGTGGAATATATATCGGGGATAAACGGATGGTGTAGGAATTGAGACAGTTGAGGTTTAGAAATTGATTTTTTTTTGTTTTGATGACGAACTGGATAAACATTCCTATTCCCGGCACATAAAGAGTATTATATTCATTGACTTTCTACCTAATTGCATTTGAAAGGAATAAATGCAAGTTAAACTAGCTAATACTATTGTTATAATTTAAATGCGTACTTCCTCAAATATAGTCCTCAATTTGTCCCATTATTTATAGTCATTGTTACTTTAAAACTATACTTAAAACACTGAAAAACACATGTTTTGTTATTTTATCCGTCTTAGTGATAATGGCCTCACGCCTACTTCTTTCAGTTTAATTGTTACGAATTAGAATGCGAACTGAAGGATAGTCTTTCAGAAAATGCAATTGCCTTACGCCAACATTCATTCAGTTTAGTTGTTTACGAACTAGAACGTGGGTGTTGCGTAATTCGGATGCAATTCTGATTAAGTTGTGTAATGGGGATGTGTATTTCAATGCATTAAGACAGTAAGATCTGAACTAGCAGTTTATTATATGCCTCGAATTGTTAAACATTGTTAAAAAAATGTATTTTAAGGCATTAAAAAGACGTATACAATATATATCTTAGATAAATAAATATATACTCAAAGTATAGCCCGCTCTTCATCAGGTGTAATAAAATTGAAATGAAACGCAGATGTATTATTCTTATGTCATATGTATATTAAACATTCTCCTTGGAATCTACGACATATTATAAATATAATATAACAGTCGCGACGTTTTCATTGATGAAGATATTGGGTAAATACGTGCGTTTTGAAAGTAGTGCTGCGTAATTATGCTATTAGGCGCGTATGTTAAAAACTACAAACCTTTTACAGATTGCCATTTCCTTTTGACTGGAGATAGAAAAAATTATCCGGTCACCCCTGTATTAGTTGAGTACAAACACGATCAATATTCATGAATTAAAGATATTATATTGACATCACTTTTATGAAAAAAATGTGCACTGTCAAACCTATGTATGAACAAAAGACGGTATCGTTTTTCGAACCCCACACCTACACAAATTGCCATATTCAATACAATTTAACAACGCAATAGTGCTGTTACCGATAAAGCGCATGCTTAGTTTTTCGCGCCCGCTAAATATGACCCGGAGCCAAGTTGTTATGGTGATAAAACATATTTAAAAGAGTTTCTTCAAACTAGATATATGTGTTAACCAACTGGTGAATAAATACGTATTAAAGTGGTATATCAACGGTAATTTCCCCTAAACACAAACGTGCATTAAAACAGTGTATACAACATCTGTTCAAGAAGATATGAATCTAGTTTCTATGGTATATTGATAAAATCATTTTTAATATGCAATGACAAAACATGTTTTAAAATCATGCCCCAATTGGGATTTGAACTTCAACTTCAATGACAATTTTATCATAAAAAGGCCCGTTCTCGATAGTGTGAATGGATCGGTAAAGCGGTACTTTATTCTTATTTCATATATTAAGATTGTATTACAACTACTTATAGTCCTACGCCTCCTACAAGTGTTATAGATGAGAACGTTGTATTATTATACGATTACGATACATATTTACTGATAGATTATAGAACAAGACATTTCTGTAAAGCACACGTTTAAAGTATAACATTATTGTTTTAACCTTAATACCGTAACACACGTTAATATGCCCCTTTCAAATATGATCTAATTCGTGAGAACCAAAACAGCGCCCTATATTGTGTTGAACTCCCAAGTTCGTAAGCATAGGAGCACACTTTGGTTTATTCCAATTTTGATATTGAACGCAACCAAGCGTCCGATGTTTGATGTTAGTTATTATAGGTTATAATACACTAATTCCATTTCCCATAGGGTCCCATTATAAAACCGCCAACTTACAAAGCATTTTTCTTATATTTCCTATATATCAAATTTTGCAAGACCGGTATCATTTTAAAGATAAATCTGTCCTCTTTCAATAAATGCACTCAAAAATATATGGTCTCGCAACTTCTAAGAAAGTAAAATTCGCTCAAAGGCAAGCACCCTCGGAAAACAGAGTTTCGGAATTGAAATTTCGACAAAAGCCCCGTACTTCAATAAAAGCACCCCAAACGTTCATCTTTCAACGTAATCCCCAATGAAATGCACCAAAATGTTGCAGACACACATAGGATGCAGGAAATAATTGCAAAAGGCATGGGTGCGATCGCTAAATTGCTTTTAAACCCGAAGAGACAAGGAACTCTTTAGAAATAGGCACTACTTTCGAATGGACCACGGAGGGATACATAATGATCTAGTGTAGTGTAACCTATAACACTCAAGTATGTTGCAGTACCTAATATAACCAGCTTAAAGGCAACACAAAACAAGGTTTTCATATGGCTTAACAATTCATATTAAGAGTCACGTTCAAGTCGATCTCGAGTATTTCAATTGGCCTAGTTTTCCCCCGACCAATATGCAATTATCCCCACCTCATTATCCCTCCAGAACACATGTTATTTTAGCATATGCGCATATTTGTAATCCAAGACATATACCCCCTGACTAATTTGGCACACTCGATACTGATCCTTTTTAAATTAGTTATATTTTGAATATTTAGTTTAGTAAGTGATACACATAATACATTATTAATGAGGTGTTGACATATACTTGCCTAAAAAAGTGCATAATTCATTTATTGAAATATTTTTAACATCAATATTTGTTCGATCAAATGTACTTGTAAGAATTAAGAAGCTATGATATGCGTGTAATTATGTTCATTGTTCGTTTAATACAAGTACATCTTAATTATTTATTCGTTATACACTGTTATACAATAAATGCGAACAAACATTAATAATTTCGCGATTGTATTTCTTGAAAAATATCTTCGTCCAGAAAATAAAAATGACAAAAAAAATATGCCGCTTTCATATTGATGAAATCATGCGATGGCCAGTGTCTGGGTGGTAAATTAGCAAAGTGGTATGTGTCCTTTATATAAGGTTATTATTTTTGAAGTCGTATGTACTTATTTTAAAATACTTTTTATCAATAAGATGCGTTAAATATTTTGCATGACGCAGAAGACCAGAATACAGCCGCCAGTGACGACGACCCAGGGCGAAACATGTGTACACTGTTTCATGAAACTCCTAACATGCTGAATCGAACTATTCGTATTATTATAATATCATGCTACGTTTTGTGAGAATTAATTGCACTGCCCAGTGTGCATTCATACATAAGGGCTTCTGCATTACGGGTTATGTTCCATCATAATCATTAATTTCTCCGATGCAAATTTCTCATTTATTTACTAGAACTTTCGATTTCATTAAGAATGTATTGGCCATGTTTGCGTTTGCCAAGCTCGTCTTTTTGACGCAAGTGGTATTTTAACATGGCGAGTTTTAATATGTTGCATATTAATATAATATTTAATTGTATTGTATTATGGCATATGTGTTAATTCATTTAATATTTATTTCATTCATATTTTTATATTTCATCGTATTACATGTGCTGTTCTCTTTGTCGAGGTCTTTCCGTTAAACACTTTATTGTTCGACGTCTACAAATAAATATATCATACACATATATGGACTTTGTTTGCAATAAGCCCCCACCCCAAACCCACGACAATTCGATAACGATGATCGTGATTGTGATATGGCCGGTGGAGTTGATTACGGTGATTATGATGATGATCATGATGATTATGATGGCGGAAACTGATGATGATCATCATGATTATGATGTTTTGAAAGTTGTAATTGTTTCAATAATATTATGTTATACATACTGATCATATATGTTTTATGAATAGGAACACATAACTTACACGAATAGTGCTAACCCTTTTTCTTCCACATTCTGTTTCAGTATTGGTTACCTGTCAATTAGCATAACCCCAGCTTGATTAATGAAAACTAATTCCGAGAAAACAAATAAGCGTAGAGGTGTAGAGAAAAAAACCAACTCCAGCTGTGGAGCGTACTAAATGATAATAACTTTTGCGCTCATAAAATTTATGCGATTTTTGAAAGAAGTAACACTCGAGGTTAATTATACAGTGAACTTCAACTGCTACAGCAGAAGTTCACCCGTAAAGTATTGCATGTGGTTCTTTCTTGACGCAATGCTTCATTTTCCAATCAGTTAGACATGAATCATATCTACGAGACAAGAAACACACATACACCATAAACAAACACAAATGAAAATATACGATTCTCACCATGCGCTTTCGAACATAAACATTATTTTTAACGAACGAACTAATTATCCGTAATAAACATGTCATCAGAATTGCAAATAGTGCTGCTTTCATGTTCATCAAGTTAAAATTAAATGAACATCGTTGCCATGAAATATGGGACTACTGTTTGTGAAAATCGAATAACATGTTCTGGAAAAATGATCAAACTCTTCAATTATATGAGCAACGTCAAATTCGCGCACTGTGGTAAGAAGATTCGAAGGAGCTACTATGTCCGCTTTTGTAACCACAAAACCTTGCAAGACTTCACAGCGGACTGGTTTCAAGTTACGTTTGCCGAATATAGCATAAACGTTATACTTGCATGACGTGGCTCTAGTATTATACTTAATAAAACGCAATGTTAATTTAAGTATAAATCGATCTGATGAGTAATTAGGCAAACTGGTTTTTTCCACAAACTTGACACGATATGAAATGTATTTCTTACTTCTATTACGATGTATGATGACGGACAAACGCAACATTCATAGTTTATAAACAACTTCTCAATATACCATCCTTATATTATGCATTTTGTTTTATGAGAACATTCGTACAAGGCAGCATTATTATCAATCTTCCATAACGCTCTGACAATTCTGGACCACGTGCTGGGTTTGTTTCTCTTACTTCACGTGCAAAAGAAAGTATGCGAACACAAGAGTTTCTTTGGCATATTATTTCTTTCAAATGACAACATTATCGAAAACATATTTGTTCAATTTTTTTACTAACAAGCATGTGTTTGTGCAATTATATGGTAATGGTTGAACATTCAATCCTTATATAGTTGATAGAATGGGTTCTCGATGAGATAAATTGTGCAATATTTCATCGTTGCAATAAGTTGATATAAATGATTCCGAGCAATTTGTTCGATTGAGATTTTGTGAAATAATTTTGAATGATAGGAAATAGTTTGAGATTATGTTATTTTGCCTTTTTTTTTAAATTTTTAAGTGATACTGCTCCTTTAATATTTCATCGAATCGTAGAGCAATCCGAATACAAGTTCTATGATATATTAACATATAATGTGTTTGTTTATATTCTCATTTTGTGACAAAATACTGTGTTAAAAAATGGAGACATAATACAAAGGTCTTTGAGTGTTTATTTTGCATAACAATAATGATACGTAGGGTTAGTGGAAACAAACGGTGTAACTCGCGTCGACTTTTAACTTCCATTTTATTTTTTAAAAGTTAACAAAAAGATATATTTTCGATATTAAAACATGTTTGCTTGTGTTTTATTGCAGCAACACAAAAGTTTCATTATACTATTTTTTTTTTAAATTCTTTTCTGTAGCATCATTATAAGAAATTCAACTTCATGTTTTGCATTTATTTCATTATAGTTTTGATAAACCGCAGTACGCGATGACATACACGTCTAGATTAGATTAAGCATGTATGACTATGTCTGTGCAATTTAAAATAAATATCGTTTTATTGTTTTATTTTTTGTAACTGTTGTTTTTTAAGATGTTTGGCAATGATTCGCATTACATATTGTTTTGGTTGTTATATAATTCTTGATTATCATAACATAATAACTCTAACACAAACTAAGTTTATACTAATAAAGTAAAATGATCAAACATATTTTAAATGCCAGCTATGATACAAATGTACTCACGAGTAATGACCTTAGTTTAGCACTTTAGTGCACTTAACGAGTGCACGCAACTCAATGGTACAAATGTTGTGTCTTTATTTCGAGAATTAAGGACGAAAAAGCACTACATTTAAAGACATGAATTTCTAAAATAGCACTGTCATAACAATTTTCTTATGAAGAAGTTCAAAAATTGTGCTTAATATGTCTTTTGTATCTCTATAGGTTGTCATATTTGAACATAAAGTCATCATGTGTAAGTACTTGCGAATTCCAGTTCAATGTGTTATTTAAAAGGTGCATACCAAATACTCAAATATATACTTATGATGTTCCTTTCTATTATCCGATTGGCTGTGTCTCTTTGATTTAAAGTGCACGAGTGGATGCAAACAAATGTGCGCAATGATACAATATCACAGAAAAAAGTCAACTCGACTTAAACATAGTCTTGAGCGGAAATATCTACCGTTTGAGAAGGAAGGATCACGCGGTCAAATGAATAGTCCAGTGCGACTAAATCCTAATACATTGGACAAAATGCTGAACTTATCATTTGGCAGATTTAAGCGTTTATGATATTGTTTGACACAAAACTGCACACGCAGCACACATTCCTGTAAAAGCTATCAAAGCAAATGTACATCGCGCGTGATTGTCTCTTTTAAGTTTTAATTAAACCTCAAGCGAAGTTATATCCATGGTCGCACATAAAACATATGCGATACTAATCTCGTTTCAATAACATGTAAAGGAATTAATTCCTTTACATAAAGTAATGATTCTAAAGACGTAAATGTTGATTGTTTGTATATTACTATCTTTGCGATAAATATGTAATGTCATCGAAACAGCTCTATAAAACCGCATTACCTACACCCAAACACGTTTCTGCAAGTTGATAAAGGAGGCCATATCATGCACAAGACTTAAGCTGTTACTCGATACCAGTATGAAGTACATGTAATGTACATTAATTAATTCATTCCAAGCAATATGATTTGATATAAAAGAAATATAAAAGCAGTGACAATACACTAACACCACAAACTGGATCCCAAGATGTAAAAATGTTGAAGCATCGAACATGGGTTGTTACCGAATATTTGCTTTTGATTTCACGTGATTTGCGCTTACAATCAAAAGATTAAACATGTGCGAATAGTTCTGCCATGATGCAGACATTATCTAAAGCAATGTTTCTATAATACAATCACAAGATTAAGGCCGTAACAATTTCATCTGTTGCTCGGCGGACTTATCCCCAAATTTCAAGAGATTTCGAGCAAAATAAAATTTAAAATACGTTTTCGATGAAATCAGAGGCGACCTCAAGGGGCATTATACATTAGTTTGTACATGGTTGTTGAACCTTTCTATCAAAGGCATTCAGATTATTAAATGCTGCCATTTCGTTCTATGTACTTTTTTAACGAACAATAAACAGTAAATGTCGTATATATGGCTAAACCAAACAAAATTCATAGAAAAATATGTTTAATTAAAATATATCGGATGCGGGCTGGACAAAATGTACAATTCAGGGGCAATGCGATATATATATATTGTTATTTTTCCAAATTTTGGTGCGGCTAATCCGACGAACATCTGACACATCTGAAAATTCCTTCATATACAAAAAAACATTACGTCGTTGGACAATCCTCACTAGTTTGTGCTAATTCATTCACATACAACATATTTGAATTGCAAATCAAGCGACGTATTGCAATCGACGTAAACTTGTAGGTAAATTGCATTAAAGTAAACAAAAGTTAATTTATGGTCAATATAAATCTTGCAAATAATTTTATATTAAATTCCTAATACATGATCATATGTTTCTGAAATATTTGAAAATGAAATGCAGATGAAAATCCTACAGGCATAAACTCGCTTTTAGTGGGCATATTTACATTTACATATTAAGTTGTTTTAGTATTACACACGAATTGGACGATGAATAATTTATCATACAATGAAAAACGATTTTGAGTAAATAAATTTGATAACTAACTATCATAAAAAACATGGTATATTAGCCGATGTAGCAGTTTCGATTATTTGCTCCAATATCTAAATGGATGGGATATCCCCATTTGTTGATGCAGACGATGACGTGCAAATACCGACGCCATTTTATATGATGGATTGTTTTGGAGAATCACTTGTATGTTTAACTGAAACACGGCGAAATAAGCGGTAAAACAATAGACAGAGGAGGAATAATATCCGAATACTAACATCTACACTCGCGGTAGGCATGTTTGTTGCATTCCAACGGTTCTGTCAACATTTATATCATGTTTTCTTTTGCGAAATCTGTCCAAAAAAAGTGTTTCTTTCAAAAATGTCCAAAAATTGAATTTATTTAAAAAATTATATGTTTATGTTTTTGTTATTTTTTATATTACATGCTTGGCACACTTACTGACACTATTAAACATGTACAACTGCTTGTCCGACCATTGTGCTCGGGTAACTACTAACTGGCACACAAATATTTCAAACCTATAACATTTACGGTGTGTGTAGACGGGCACACAATAAAATAATGCTTGTCTCTATTTTTCTCAGCGCCATAGAATGAATTAATATTGATCAAGATGCCTCGTTGGTTCGGAAATGTAACATTGTATGTATTTGTTTTTATTAAGAAAAATGAATTTTGTGAAAAAAAACAATCTTTAAATGTCGAACTATAACACATGCAGTTTTTATGTTTACTTATTAAAGGTGAATAGCACATGAATAATTTATTGTATTTGATCAAGTTTAATAAAAGTAGGAACACTTCTAATACGTGTGTATGCAAGAAGTCTATGTTGTATACTATACTTAATAAAACTAAATATTAATGCGGTTGAATTGTTAATTCCCATGTGCCGTAAATATTTTTTGATTTCATTTTGCATGAACATTCCAATCAAGACAGTAAACACATACCGCATTTCATTCACACACAAAACATTCACGCAGATTGTCCAACCTTTCTTTCGAGGATTACCTATGTAATAGCTGTTTCACATCGACGATCTAAAAGGGTTTCCATGTGGATATGGACGTTAACCGTGTATACGCCCGTTTGTTAACCTAAACAACTGTTGTTATGATAAACAAAGTAGTAATACGAAAGGTAATGTATCTTGGTATCATGTATCATGTCTATATTATAGATTCGCTATTTTGAAATACTAATGGTTTGATTCGCCTAGCTTTTTTTCCTCACACTATTGCCCTCTTCACGACCCTCTAAATTTGTAATCAAATGCACTTGATAATCTTAATAAAATGAAAATAAACAAGAGTTTAAGTCTATTAAGTTCACTTAAGATTGGCAAAAGTGTGTTCATTACCACGGAAGAATCATCTACCAAAATACAAAATAAATGTTGATAACACTGACTATTAATGAACTCGAGTTTCCAAAACTCCCAACGGACCGTATGTACTTGAACCGATCATGCGACGCATTATATCGTGTTTGAACTTGCAATCTAAAGGCTAGACAAAACACCAACTGCAATTATTTACGACACTAGCCAAGCCAATTATGTGGGAATAGGAGCTAGCAGGCGCTGGTAGTAGTATCCCTACGGTAACATTAAAAACAAGCGTTGTACCATTATGAAAATAAATCTGTTTTGACCTGTCCGGATATAACTTTGCCTAGGTTCTAATTACACGTTCCATAGTAGACGCGATGTAATAATTTCTTCTTTGGCAAATAGTTGTAATGTAAACAAATTTATTTGGATAACAGTCCGATATCAAATTGCCTACGGGAGACATTTACTTGGTTTATACACCCTCTCATCGCCATTGATTGTTTAAGACGGTACACAATGTTCATCCATTTCGTTTGTTGTATGTTCGATTCCATAAAGATGTAGTGTACACTGGCGAATCTCTCTCTCTCTCTCTCTCTCTCTCTCTCTCTCTCTCTCTATATATATATATATATATATATATATTGTGTATACATGTATATTAATCACATTAGTAAATACCTACGCCGGTATTCGCAACCCCCATTGTAAGACTCAAGAGTAATGAAAAGACTATACAGGTTACAAAGGCTGCTTATGTCATCAGTGAGTGGGTAAATAGAAAGAATTGTGTAGTACAAAGTGTTCCATTGCATGTTATACTTAACTGTATTATCATATGAGGCCAATACAGTTTAAGATTATGGTTGTATTTTATTATGTAAGTGTAAGAATTGATTAATGAATACGAGCGCTTGTTGAACAAGCATTTTTTAAACATCCATATATCAATTAGTCCATTCTAATACTTGGAGCACGATTCATGCATTTATTTATAGTGCAATTTTCCATTCCATTTATATCATCACAATTTTCAATTGCAATTACATTAACAAAGTCGAGTTAGTTATCTCATCAATTACATCCCATTATCAAAGAGGTACGCAATCACCCAGTTCTGGTGTACGATGTAGACACTCCACGCGATGTAAAATATAAATTCACAAATTGGGTTTAGTGGGCGGTTATCGTATTCTTGTTTCAAATTATCTTTTGAGAACATTATTTGTATACTTCAAAGTAGTTCATTAGAATCAAATGGTCTGGTAATAAGCGCCATGAATCATTATCACAAGTGCTATAGTAAGAACGTCTTATTTTACCTCCTTTCATTTCAGAACATCATTAACGTATCAAAATTGAAAAAGTCTTTAACGTATGGTTCCCCTTAAAGCAATAATGCATGCCCATGGTATCACGTAATATTAAAGCACTTATATTTAAATGTAAATTGAGATCATACAAAAATGACGGAACGTGTGGTTTTCATCTCAGACTGGTTTTTGGTGATCATGATGTACTTTGGCAATCCACTGTGTTACTAAAACTAACACCAAGCACAGGAGGGAAGCCCATATTTGTTTAATTTAAAAAAAATATATATGCAATTATAGAGACAATGAGTTCAATTTCGTTTGCCGTAAAACTAGACCATCTTTACTGTAAACCATGTAATGTAACTCGAACAATTGTTAACGAATCAACTACATACCGGTTCTTTTCGAAAGCTAATACAATAATTTATCTGGAAAAATTAACATCAGTACCATTGATCCAGCAGTATTTCGAAACAATCCTTAAAAGTTGACCCTTTTCAAAAATCTTGTTTGGTCGGACACAAGTGTGTCCACGTATAGATTGTCCATGTCGATCACTTTAAAGAGCTAAAACTCAATAACCAAGACATTAAATGGTAGATAAACAGCACCTGTATGCACATTAAACATTTTTTAATCGGTTACAATATCTATTGTCATCGAAAAAGTATGGTAAACACCATTTTATCGCGATTTTCGATCCGCACGTACAAAATCTAAACAGAAAAATTATATTTTGACGTTGGGAAACTCCAAAGATTTTATAACACATAATACGATTGGTCGGTTTTCATCAATTTCTCATTCACGTTTTTACGGAGATTCTCGGGAAATTCCGCCCAACCAATAAAAAGACGCGTAGCAAACGCATACTAACACATTGCTTTATTGAATGACGTCACAGGATTCCTATACTTCATTCAAAAATTAAAGCTCTTGGTTGTTTTTTTACAAATCGAAGTGAACAACTCTTTTGATGGTGTGTGAATGACTATAAAATGTACTGATATCGATTCATACATGTTTATTGAATGGAAAATAACCGTTTAAATGACGGAATAGTCATGTAATCTTTGTGTTTCTGCTGTTTGACCTATTTATAAGTGCGTGTATGTCATTTAATACTTGTCCATTTACATGTTAGAAATGCAATCAATATACATGTGATACGTGTTCTGGTAAGTTACACTATATTTCCACGAAATTCTTGTCGCAACTGATTGTTAAATAAACGATACGTAGTTTGCCCTCAAACATTTATTTCACTAAGAAACTCCTCACATGTCCATTACTATGTCTTCTTATTGGATAGTATTATCTGATTGGATATAATATCTTTTACTTTCAAATATTTGTGCCATGAAATAGCCGTTCCAATACAATTGAGCAGATGTGCACGTCGAAATTAGCTTGAGAGGTTTGCTATGAAGATAGACGAAGTATTATGTGTAGGTCCTTAACGTAGAGTGAAGTAAAAATATCATACCATAGCGCTTTCGATTATAAACACAATTTCGTTCCAACAAACTAGGTTTATGTGAAATAATGTCACAAGAACTGATGCATAGAAAATGTTTCATCATGAGTGGACTGGAGCTGTAAATCAACACTATAATAACGAACATGTGTGTTTAATCTGCACTTACGTCTCGACGTAATGTTTGCCTCAAAACAGTTCAAGATAAAAGTGTTTTACAGATGCGCTTGTAATATGATATATAGGTTACATAAATTGTGTTTGTTGTTTCTTTTCTTTGTAGATTGCACAAATTCTTGACGGTATTTTCCAAGTAGCTTGCGCAGCCACGTTTTAAAAGAAAGAAGATGTGTCAGCTCTTGGACGCCGAAATATAAACTATAACAAGTTATTAGTTTTGCAAATATTGTATTAATGTAAAACTTTATAAATACGTATAAGAAGATTAATTCCTAATTCGGAACAGTCAATGCAAAGTCATATTTATTATACTTAAATAGTTATATGAATTTGTTATATTTGTTTTTAAACATTACTGTAGTATAAATGTAAATGTATTTATAACCATTACTATCTAACATTGAGCAAGACAGTAATACCTCTCAGTGTAACAACTAATTCATTACAATATTGATTTTGGTAAAATGTCATTTTGTAATGATTATAAATTATGTATCCTTAAATTCATTGTTTTATCGATGTTTGTTAATGTTGAATCTGTATGTTTCTGACAAAATGACATTTAACATAAAATTACACCAAGTTTGTAACAATTTTCCTAAAAGGTCATACAGTGATGTATAATAAGTACACAACAGTATACGACACGTGATTGTCACCACATAATCCGCAAAATTCAATGGCATAAGCTAAACGATCTCATTTATAAGAGGATTCTTGACTTTCTACTTGGCGTGTGTCAACATGACACGATAAACATGTCATAAGTGACAGTTTCGTTTGAAATGCTTTTACAGCAATGACAGTCGGTAATCAGTGATGTTCAACTTCCCATAGTTGGTAACGGAATACATATTCCAACGACATTTACTAGGCATGGATAGAACATAAATAGAAATGCTTTACAATGTAATTAAAGTTAATTTGAGCTCCGAATTTTGTTTTTAGAAACAAAAAACAATGTCGTTTATGAATATAATGTTAAAGCCTCCTGGCTGTTGAACTAATGTTGCCGAAAAATAGTAGATCATAGAATTCATCATGTTTAGCATCAAGCATTGTATTGTCTACAGTGCGAAGTAAATAGTGTGATGGACCGTTTCGGATTGCTACAGCTGATCAAATATGAATACGGTATGAATATGTACGTCAATAACAATTCTCGCTAATTAAATATATATTTTGTGTGTGAGAGACAATTTGCCATCTCTATAAATTGTACATGATAAGAGGAAGATGTATACATATTTAACAATGTTGCAGATACTCAGTTTAAATTTACATTCTTCTCTATGCTATTGTTTCTATAAGTCTACATTTATAAATTCTGAGCGCATATTCCTATGACATATTCATTTTTGATGCTTATAAGCCATTCAATCTTAATATTATTTGACCTTTGAAAAGAGACGAAAATATTCGATTATACTGTTTTACATATTGGTCATTAATATTTTCTTTATTTGGCTTACTAGAGTTTCGTTGTCGGCTATATCATAAAGTAAGAACGTCCGTGTAAATAACATAACATATGTCCAAGATCATGTTGAATTAACGCACTCCATAAATCAATGTTTGAATTATAATTTCTACAACAATTTTTGTTCATTGTATGCACTAAACATCAGATACTAAGAATTTGGATTAGTTGTAACCCTATAATTGAGAGCGCATTGTTTGAATATAACTGAAGGAGGAAAACGTCATATTTCAACTCCCGAAAAAGAAGCCTTTGAAATCAGTGGGCGAACGCTTTATATATTTGTTTGCAAAAATGTAAGATGCAAAGTACCAACTTTCTCAGTGTTATGAATCCCCTATGTTTAAAAGCCACAACTACAGGAGAATCAAACATAAAGTCTCATTTTGTACTTAGCTGTACTTTTCTTAAGATCTTTACCCGGCTTTAGAACCGAACAACTGTTCTAATGAACACTCAACAAAGTACGTATAATATTGTTAATGTAGTTTAGTGTGAAAAGCATATTGGCAACAGTTTGAATATATGTTTCGCGTATCTGGTGAACTAAAACGTGACGTGTGCATTTCCCTTTCAGTGTGCTAGTAAGTATGTTTTATCGTGTCAGGCCTCTTCAAATATCCAGAATGTCATACTATTCTGTATGGTAATTGTCAGGTCAATATCGGTAAAAAAAATGATGTCAAAAATTGGGATTACCGTAAAGTATTTGGAAAATCCAGTTTTAATCAAAACGACATATTTTGTCTTAAAACACAATTATCGCAATGCATGTTACGGGAATCTTATTTGAAAAGATGTGTTAAAAACATAAATACTGATCACGAACTTCATATTAAACTGAACAAACAAGCAAATAGACTCAAATTATAATTATATATTGAACAAATGTAACACAGAAAATGAAACGTAGAATAGATATTAAGGCGTATTGCGAGTTGAAATGTTTTTTTGTGTGTGGGGGTTATGGCATTTTGTTGCCATTTCAAGTGTTCAGACATGACACACATAGTTTTAAGTTTTATAGTTTATTTGATAATACAGTAGACAATAAGTCCATGAGTATACATGAAATGTCAAAACAATATACATACAACAAACAAAGTCACAGGTCATTCAAATTATAAGCATACACAATAAATATTGGGTATTTTAGAGACGGCAATATACATCGAGAGTCGGTGCATAAATATATACCAAAAATCCTACCCTAATCGTAATATGTATTATACGTATTTCTTATTTCCCATGCTTTATAAATATACATAGCTAAATTTGTAACACTATTACTATTTAGAGAGGTCAATAAATATATAATGACACTACAAAGTAATATACTTGGAAGAATATTGTCTGATGCATTAGAGCAAAGTCTGTCTTATTGGGCACTGCCTATGGCTGAAAATTGAGATGACCACATGAAATGAAGCATGGACGCAAGAGCAGAATCGTGAAACACTCAAACAATATTGAAACAAGTCGTGTGTTTATATCTTAAATTGATTATATAATTAAGGTGCGTCATTTCATATATGCAATCATTATTGCCGCGCCTCATCGAATGTAAACAATTAATCACTCGAAACTTTACTGCGAAGTGGAAGATATTATGAATGTTATATTTAATGTTTTTGCAAAAACGCATGTGTACCTAACTTTTCATTAAACATATTTTATTTTCATTATCAAATGTATGTACAAATGACACAAGAACATATCACACTTTTTTATTGAATACATTCATTTAAACAAAGGGAAGGGGCATGAAGTTCCAACAACATTATTTGAGATATTTTCTTGCATGATTCTCTTAATGTTTGTGGCGACGACAAGATGATAAGAAGTCACAAGTACAGCTAAAATACAAAACCAAACATACATGAGTAACACATAGTTAAACAAAGCACTTCATAATTAACTAATAAGCATGCATAAGGTCAATTAGATGTTTGCGTATACCATTCATTAACATGTTATTGTCTCCAGTATGAACGACTTTCAAGACGAGTTAAATTGAGGGTTGATTGTGTATTACCGACGTAAACGAATTTAAAAATATTGTGATAATTCACAGTTGTGTATTGGATGATTTGTATTTATATGTTTATAAATGCTTCTTAATTTGCAAGAATATTATTCAGGAGTCAACGGCGACATAACATGTTCGCAATATTTCATGTACAATATATTATTGCATATAGAAACGCAACCCCCGGAACTGGTAACGACATTTCCGACCCCCCCCCCGAAATGGGATGCGCTTCAGAGCTATCAGGTCTTATTCTGGATTTCTGCACTGTATATCTACACACAAAATCGAGTGACATTGTGGGAATATTGTTTGAGCTTCCGTCTAAAAACATTCGACTTATTCGACATGCTGTATGTATTTTCTGCTGTTCCTGACATTGCAGCTTTGTATTGTATATTTTGCACTGAAACAACCACACCTGTCTGAAACGAGCTTTAACAAGTAGATATGTTAAATGTTGTTTTAAGTTCGAATTGTTTAAATTTGGTTTGTTTAACACTAATGTGTTTATGTGTTAATCATAAATACCAATCAGTCGGATCACGCATCATTCAAATAATCTATAATGATATACTGCACATTGGAAAAAAATCATCTTGATCGTTTAATCGTAAGATACCGGTTGCAGCTAAATTGGACATGTTCTTTGGACCATTGATCTCTAGGCCTTATCCGCCAGGCATTTTGATGTATCTATTATAAATTATAGACTTTCATATACATGATTTATAGAGAGGTATTGAAATACTGAGGACAAACGTTCGTGGTAGCGTACACGTCAACAACGACAGAGTTGCTTTTGTGTACTAAATTAATTTATTGTTTGAGAATCATATTTTCAATTCAACTAATTTGCTATCTTCAGTTCCAAGGCCTTACATTTATTACGTATTTTGTTGAATATTTCGACAATCAATAATAATTCAGATTTATACCTGTTTCTAAATTAACGAGGTTGTGCATGTGTGAAAGTATTTGTGATATGATACGTGCGAACATGTTATCATTGTTATGTTTTCCGCGTCTAAGTAAACACACAGATACTGTTATTTCTAACAGACTCGGTTTAATCAGAAAGAAAATGCACGTTTACATTTACCGTTTGCTCTCATTAACTTAACAACAACAAAGGAATAGGGAAAATTAAGAGTTGTATAGTACATATTATATATGATGGCCATTTATGTGCCGAGATTGTAAAAAGTAATAAATAGTGAACATGCTTTATTACGTATTACTTGACAGTGGTTTGAAAAAAAATCGCATGTTTACAAAAGACATATGCGACAGAATGTCAATTGGCTATTTTGCTGTTAATATGTATGAGAAAAAAAAAAGATAATGAGAAAAAATTAAAAGTTGATTATCTTACTCATACTAATGTGAAATATTATGCTTCTAATAGTTGTTATAAATAGCGCACCTTTTTATATATTAAATATGGCAATAATACAACAATCATCCATGTCTGTTGTACATCTGTATCACGAAAAAAACTATTTAGCTGTATACAATAAATGTGTGGAAATGGATCATCTTGCAAATACAATATTAATCATTATGTTATAATATTAAAAAGCAAGCCATAATTTGTATATTAAATATTGAAATAGAATCAGACCTTTCTATTTCACATATGATTATTTGCGGGTACTTGTACAATAAATTTAAGCTTAAACTTATATATTATTATGCGGGTTGGACTAAAGTAGGGACACAATCTTAAAACACATTCTATGATTATGAGCATCATATACCCAAAACCAAAGAAACAATCAAATATACATGCAAACATTCAAACCCGTAACAATTCAGCTGATCGTAACAGCATTCAATATGGACTTCCTGATTAAAATAGCTTCTTTCAGAAAAACAGATAACTTAAGTACTTTCGTCGTGCATTCCCCAATAACGCTTATGAATTATATAATGAAGGCCGTTTGAAATAATATTTGTTTTATGTTTGTTTTCTTTAAAAAAACATAATCTGACAATATTATACAATTTATGTTATGATACAAATCGTCATGCCCTTTTATTAGCCTGAATCGTAGTGATTTTTTAAAAATTAAATAAATAACTGCGAGAAATTGTTTTTGAGCTTTATTTTAAAGCTAGTTTACCGGACGGAGTACCAAGTTTAAAATTGACTTGCTCTGACCTAAACCTACTTTCACCGGGCGAATTGGCAATCATTAGTTTCTCTCAATGTTATTTAAAAAAATATGAAACTTCTTAAACTGTATCAGGAGCGACATTTGTGTTCTGGGCCACTACGTATATAACATAACACCAACAATAAACATAACGTGATAAAAAATGGATAACCAACCTCCGTCATTAATGCATTTTTTGACAGTCTATTGGTTATCTCAACTTAGTCTCATCTGCATTTAGATGGCTGTTACTTAGTTCATATCAGATTTAAAACTCGGTCGCATTGCCTTTCACTATGTCATTTCTAATGATGTACACACAACGTGTACGACCGATGCATGAACCGAAACTACAATTTTAATCAAAATCAACACAGAATTCTATGTCTAGTCCAAAGAGTGATGCGAAAATCCAGTTGTGGCGTAGTTTGGTATAACCAGACTGTTGGCCTTATGATGACCTTCTTAGAACCAATTCAAAAGCAGTTATAACCACACATGAGTAGATCTGGAGGATCAAATTCAATCAGTATGTCCGATAACCGGCATATAACTGGTATAAACTGATCGTAAACAAATGCGATTTAGTACATGCATGTGGATAATAAGATTGGAAAGTGTGGTCATTAACCCTGTAAAAAAATACCTTGACTGTGTTCCTAATTGTGGCTTAAATTATTTCTCATTTAAACTTAGTATGGCGCCAACGTTTAGTTTTTTAGAATTTCTTGAAAAAACTTGTGTAATTTCTTGTGTAAGCGCACGAACGGACGTTATGTATATCTGCTTTATAATGATGTCTTTATGAAGATATATGCGCCTTGGGTTTCGGTAAAAATAGGTTCAAACCTCAACTCATTTCCATCGATAATAATATGACGGTGAACCATTTTCTTTTTGTTTCTAAGATGTGTTGTCCGCTGATGCATCAGGAGTTTTACTTTTATACATTTTGTTCACATTATTCACATGTATTTTGAGTAAACCTAGTTGAACGTTCAGAAGTTTACATCTTACGTATTTATATAAGTTTCTATAAATGAATGTANATAAGCTGTTCAATATTTCGCAAGCAGAATAAAGTACTCTTTAGAGTGTATACAATTTTTAGTACGGGTGGAGTATGAACCCACGCGGATATTTTATCCATTGGAACTTGAATCCAACGCCTTAATCACTCGATGTCTGTTTTACAAGAACAGTAATGTAATTTCTAGAGATAAAACTTATTTGACATGTCAAATTGCAATAGCACATAAATTGTTATCATGAAGCAAACATGCACTTCTGTGTCAAATATACATTGTATGTGCACAAACAAACATATGGTGGTAAAGCGACTTCTCTTGTACTCAAGCAGAAGAAACGATCACACCATCTTTGATCTGATGTAAAATGAGTAAAAAAAAACTATATGAATAAGTTTTAGGAATAAAGTCGATTTTTGCCATACGGCCATTGTGCAAAGCAATTTTGCGTTAGAAGTTGCATGTAGTTTTATCCCGGTTTGAAACCTTTCGCTACAATACGACCGTATTCGAAATTCAATAACTCAATTGTTTGTACAGAACAATACAAATGTTACCATTTTGAAACGACAGTAAGTGAGTTAAACAAACATATGGTGGTAAAAGGACTTCTTTTGTACTCAAGTAGGAAAAACGATCACACCAACTCAAAAATAAATTTCATTCAAATCATAGCATAACTAAACTATGTAGCTTGTATGAAACGTGTTACACAACCACAGTAGTTCAAAGCAGAACGCTTTTCCTTCTTCGAGGGAGAAGAAATCTGGGTGCAAGTCCCGGCTTTGGTTATAACACGAATACTCGCTGCTCAGTAGCATTATTCGTACTCTTACACAGTCAATTTTATCATCGGGACCAAATGCCACTAGGCTCGATTTCCAGTTGCTATGTGTTTTGTATTACAAGTTTACTACGTATTTTTTAGACCAGTGTTAGTGACTACAAATGGTTAAGAGACATCCTTAAGTATCTACTTATATATAAATATAGCAAGGAGACACCATTAAATACGCTGTAGTCCCTCATATGTCCCCTTTTATGTTGATTTGTGTTCAGCTTTTTACATAACTGTAATGAAATAAATCTGATATTTTAGGACAAAAATACGAATTCTATAATAATGTTACCCTGTTTTACTACATACTTTATAGCGTGATATCAGTTTTAAAGTTACAGTTCACTCACTGTTAACGCTCACGCAAACCCTGAGCGCACTTAAATCAAAGGCATTGTATCGAATTATCTGAGCGCATCATGTATTAATTTTAAACTTATAATTATTCGCAAGAGAGAGAGAGAGAGAGAGCGTGAATAAAACGAAGAAACATGAGCGTTATTCTATTTGCAAATCTCTGAAATGTTGCATCTGGAATTATTCTTAGAGATGTAATGTCACTTACCAAAGAAAAACACGTTTCCGATTGATACGGATTATATTTATTCAATAAAACAGTCAAAATATCATAACGATTAAATTGTCGCACATGTTACGATTACAGAGAAGATTTTACTCCCCAAATCGACTGTTCCAATGCGTAGACCTCATCTTTACGCGTTAAATCATATTCCGATCCTATCTTTAATTGTGTTATTTGTATTTTCCGGGATCGTAATGGTAACATGTCACGTGTCGTAAATAATAGTTGACCGGCAGATAATGACAACGATGTATCTCCTGATACCGTTCCTGAAATTTCAGTATTCGTATATCTAATTATTAATGTAAATTATTTGAGTTATCGACGTCAATGATTTAGTAATTTTGTTATCACCCTGATATGTGTTTGATTCTTTGCATTTGTAATTTAAGTCTTTAAACTCCCTACAGGCAGTAACGCTCAAATAAACTTTGCGCTCTACCAGTATGTCATTCAAAAAGTCGTATAACATATTAAGCTCAAATGCCCATGTGAATTTGCGATAATTTTCGGTCTCCGGGGATGGCAATCAGACAATCAGAATCTGGTATCATACCAGTGTATTCACGCGAGAATGCCTATATATTATAATTGTGAACGACGTCTCCGTTTTTGAGGATGTTGCTTGACAATGATACGGATGATCCAGAAGAAACAGGTCAGAGAGGTAAAAAAGTTAAGGGTAGGGTAAGGTATTGCCGTGTGCTGGCATTTTTTTATATAACATATGAAAACAGAAAGTGTTAAATGTCCACGGATAATACAATCAAACTAAATCAAACATGATAAACAAAATGGTTAAATAAAGCCATGTCCATCAATATTTTATGCCATGAATTACGCATAAAAAGAGTTGAAATAAAGTTTATGTATATGGTTGGTTTTGCGATGTAGTGCTTTACCACATAGGAATGTATCATACACATGTCTCCGCTTAAAAATAAAAAGATAATTATTTTTTTAGCACATTTAACAAGTTTGTAATCAATAAACAAACTTGATCAATACCGGCTACGAGTAAATGAATAAATGATACTAAAATGCGTGAAACAGCTTCATTTGTATTACAACATGCGGCGTCTGTGGGCATTCGCCACTGCTGTGACAAGAATCACTGTGGTCTGAAACGTTTGCTTTAATCGGCTGAAATTAAACCAGTAAAAGGGAATATTTTATTTTCTTTAAAAGCTGTAAATAAGGGACTTTAAGTTCTTTCCGACTATCGTTCTTTTTATGCCCCGGAGAGATAACGCATTGAACCTATGCCCATCACATCTACAGCATTACCTGTATTTTGAGAAAACGTTCCTTTGATCGTAAAAGTGGTCTCTTGACACAGATAGTCTCGTAATGCAGGGCTATTGTTAAGGCAACTTCTATTTTGTTGTACTTGTATGGTTAATATTTAATTAACACGTGATGTTATATTAGATGATGCCTTCAATTCAGTTCATATACTAAAGAAGGAATACATACATGTATTTTGGTTTTTGTTACATCCTACTTTTCTTTTATTCGTTCAACGTATTCGCTTATTCCTACAATTATTGTTAACATACGAAAAGCAATTTAAACTTTCATAAAAGTCATATGTTCAGATCAAGAGTACACTGTCTTACAATGGAGTTCAATACTGAACATTCTCCAACCAACATACATTATTTAATGTTTGAACAGATTTAAATGAAGTCACGGTGCGTTGTTTCTAATAAGAAGCTCTACTGCCCCCTTCGAAACTCAGAGCAATAAACACAAAGCATGACTGGTTAAGGTAACACAAAATATTTGTATTGTACCGTGGTTATCGGTATTATAGATACATACAAGTGTCTCTTTACAAGGATATTGTAAGCTGTCGCAACAACATTCGTGTTGATTTACCACAGAACAAAGACTGTCAGTTTGTGCAATTATCAGATACCAATGTAATTTAAAATAGAAATTGCATGTGTGTGAATTAGTAGTGGTAATGTAATGCCGGTAGTTGCTTAATACAGGTGGTCGCTACCACAGGTTAGCCTGTGTTTATTGTTGTTTTCAATAATAATACTTTAGGAATTAGTTGTGTATTAGTTGTGTTCTTTGTCATATTAATGTTAACGCGTAGTAGTAACATATTGTAATAAACTTGTGTTTGCAAAGCTTGAATCCATATGCAAAATCTAATTATAATTCATTATAAATTACAGAGATATGAGCGATAAACACTGTACGCCGTTTAGCACATACGAATCGACGCTAAAAACTATTAAGAGGAGGTAATTGACTAAGGTCTTCCATTTACAAATAAATGCTATTATTCGTAAGATTATAAACAAGTGCGTGCCATGTAATCCTTGGCGCAGAGAGATGACCGCAATGCCTTTAAATCGGTTTCAAACCCCTATGTTTTGCATCTACTATTTCATAGCGGTGACCTAAGTTAAGTGTTTTGTTTCCGAACTTTGCGTCGTATCTATTTAAGGTATACTGAGGAGAGTTTCTATGCAGAAACATATGTTTGTATTTTGATACGTTATGTTACGGCGGTAATGACATTACTTGTGTCAATCTCATTATCATACACATGTAATTAGCCACCCCTTTTATATGGTGATACCAGTCTTATGCCATTTCACAACTGCACTGGTTAAATGTATTGCAACAGATTGATTGTGGTTCAAATGTTCATTAATCTTAATCTCATAAAAACTGAGTTATATCCCGGTTTTGCTTCAGTGTTCATATATAATATGCTCTTGATATGCGGAATCAAGTGATGAGTTTTTCATAAAATGAACATATCCAATATGTATGCTATGATGATTCAATATTCATATATTGTCTGTAAAAAATAAAACAAAAATTGCACCATTTTGTCAGAAAATATTGGAAGCAGCACGTGTTCTTTTGACGAGCGATCACCGGCACATATATGACAGGCTTTTTGCAAATGTTTTATGGAAATTGACTCTAACAATCGTATTAATTATGATGCTCACGTACATGTAATAAAATATGTATGATATTGTTCGTGGTGACAGGTGAGTTTATTCCTATTGCTTTTGTCTTTTGGTTAATGAGGTGTTTGATTTTCGTGTTTGTTACTGTATTATTAGTGCTATTATTCACCCAATAAGTTCATGGCATTTAGCAATGTAAGTGTCCGTCTGTACGTCATGAACTGCCGTATGTACAACTTATTCCTCTTTATATACCAACATGTTTTATATGGTTTTCTATGATTTTGTAACCACAACAAATATATGTTGGCCAGGGACATAAAAATAGTGTAACCACAATACATATATGCTCACGGACATAACAATGTTGTATTATGAACTCGGTTGATTCCATAATTACAGCAAATACTGGTGCATAATACTATCTATAGATAAATATGTGGATCATACAAGTATGGGAGTTTTCGAATCAATATCGACACACCTGTCTTCACATAATGATAAACTCAATAGGCACAATATATGCATAGAAATGAATGTATGATTAACTGATGCAATCTTGTTTACTTTATAAATTAAATTGTTATACTGTTATATTTACCATTGATACTCAACCCTAGCTACGCAAAAATATATATAAACACACTCGATAGTTTCTATGTTCACATGTATAAGCGTTCTGCTGATTTGATAATGCTGTCAATAAATTTAGCTGTGTTATTCAATCAACGCCGGAACGTTACCAAAAGTGTCCGTGCAATTTGAATGTTTTTTTCACAGATGTAAAATTTATGCACCACAGCACTTACGTCATTAAGAGCTATTTGCAAGATTTCAATAAGGAGATCGTATTGGCATGAAGATGAACCATCCGGAATTATATATGACAAGTGTCGATCCCCAGGATATGTGATTAATAACAAGCATGTATAGGTATTTGTCTGAATACAGTATCTGAAACAAACTAATGTAGTGTTTTTGTGCATTTATGTCTAGCTTTGGATCTGCCATCATAGTGCTTGACTTTCGGTAATCTTTGGATTCTAGACACAGTAGAGTAGTTTATTTGTCTGCTTTGTTACATTGTTTTGCGTTGATATTTATGCTGTACGTTAAACTTACTTAAACATTCCAGTCAGAATGACCTTTATCGAGTAAATACTCTAAACATATGTCAGAAATTTGTATATTTCACAGTGAATACGCAATTGACATTATGTTATAAATATGTTTTGTTTCATATAACAATCACGAATAAAATCACAGTGGAACATTCAGATCAATCAATAACATGGCATCTATAAATACGTATTGTGTATACAAATAAAAGTTAAGACCAACTGGTCTGAAGCAACCGGATGCAACCAATTTCGTTTCGTTCTTTTGAAGAGCGATTATCATGCCCCACATCGAACAGTTCTTAAGCTATATCAATGACAAAAAGTCGTATATTGAATAAATATCTTTTAGACAAGTATTGCAAACTGTGGCTAGTACTTCATGATGACTTGCGGGTCAACACCAACAATGTGGTAAATATGGACTTAATTAACTTATTTTTGTAAATGAGTTCTCTGTTAATACTTATTTCGCTACCATGTCAACCAACTATTTATCTTTTGTCTTTGTTAAATGAAATCGCCTGATAAACCAATTGTTGTAGTTCAAACGATTTCGAACTAAAACACGAATTGTGCAATTATTTGTTTCTGTTAACTTTGGGTAAAGCTCTGCTATACATTTCTTGTTAATTGCATCGCGTTGGCCTTTAGTTTAGATACACTCGGCTTGAAATAAATCGGTTGCTACCTCATTAGCAATTGCTATTAAATAGCCACGTTCACTTTACAGTTTATGATGACCATTGTATTTTCTTGTTGCGTTTTAACGCGGTAACGCATGTGTTAATACTTGAGTTTGTCTAAATATTCTAAATGTACAAGTATTTGACTGATTAAATTGACCATACAAATAATTAACAAAATACCCTCCCCGCCTTAAAAACACTTTGTTATTGTGTAAACAGTAGAGCTGTGTACAATAATCTTCAAACCATTTAACACTTTCACGTTAGACCGCTTTTATACAATGCCTGTTACATTTGTGAAATCAGCCACTACGATGGCCTCAAAAAAGGTATGGTTTTGTTGGTCTGATGTATTTAACCATAAGTCATTAAATTGTAATTGAATCAATTAAAATAATTATGCTAGGAGATTAAAGTTTTTCACGTGTGTGTTATGCAATTTATGTTGGACTAAGTATGCGGTTAGGCTAGTCATCAACCCGTTTAAACGCCAATATATGTTTACATTGGCCATTCCAAGACTGTAACCCTGGAGATTATGACAATTTATGAAATAAGGAATGTCTGTATGATGTGTAATCCACGTGTTGGTGGTTGAGTACGCTTCCTTTTCAGTAATTATTGATGGGCTAAGTGTGATGTCTGGCGAGCCTTTATATCTGTTTAAACAATATATGGAGGTTTGTTTTGCGTCCGCCATGATATGAGTGGATATTTCGCGTGTAGAAAAGTTAGAGATTCCAAAATACCAGACATTAAGCATGCGGCACTGTAAGAGAATCACACGGCTTAACAATAGTCAAAGAGTTGAACATCGAAATGTTTTTAAATAACTTTTGGTATTGTACAATATGATTATATCCGTGGTTGTCAAGTCATTACTTTACATGACGTTTTGATATACAGATTATAACTGATTATATTTAACATTGCTATTCATGTGAAATATATAGTTTGCTTCAAAAAAATTCATTATGCTCTTTTCAAAAATATAATACTGTGATCATTGTGTGCTCTCTCTTTATTCCAAATCACTATTAAAATAGCATTAAGCGCATAATTATCAATACTAGTAATCCAACAAAAAATGAGCCCTGACAGAAGTACATGTAATCCAATGTGAGCTACAGAAAAGGTGTAAAACGGTGTGAACGCGTGATATCGAATGGTACCAGCCGTGATACCTGTTTTCAGTAACTTAAATCAAATCAATATACTCCAGGTATTATGTTGAGTCATGAATAACTGGGTAACTAAGAAGTTTCCTAGTATTAAATCAAATTTACTATACATATTGTGTTCCCAGAGTGTTTGTTTTTAATAGTCGTTTAACCTTTTATAATCGATAACCAACTAGCACATGAATTTCTTATATCGGTATCACAATACATTTTTATTAGTGGATGTACGCTATTTTGCGGGCAGACAGATGCGAAATGTATCGCGTTCGCGAAATTCGCAAACATTGATGATAACGTTACCACTTATAAAGTAATATCAATGCTAAACGTGTATATAGATAAATCAATAATCATATGTCACATTTTGACAATTATGAATTCGTGTTTCTTGCATGCGCGCACATTGTAACATCGCGTGCGCAGACACATTTACGCGCCATGTGTTGACATACGTAATCGCATTCAATTGAAGTGTGAATAAGAACTTGAGAGAATGTGCCATTAAATGCATGCTTTGTTTACGCAACATAAACGGAGGATTAATAACTTCTATTTTACTCTCATGCGTAGTCTTGCGACTACTACGAGTGGTTCTTTATTTAACAGTTATTTCAAGAGCCTTGACATTACCGTTAGATTAACCCACGTACAATGTGGCGAACTTGACGTGCCATGTCAGCGTTATGGTCGACGCACATTCGATTCGCAAAACAAATATCGAGTAAAACCGACAGGTAAAAACCAATCAATTGCGAACTACCATGTAATTTCTTTATTTTTTTTATAACAAAACTAATTAATAATTATTCAATAAACAAAAAAAAGTAACTACTTGAAAATTTGCACACACAAAATAAGGGACACAATGCATTTTTTTTCTATTAAATGTATGATATCTGTAAGCTTGTTTATCTGCTAAGTTTTTCAAATGAAAACCAAATATATACCTGTTTTTTGTCTACAGCTTATTTTGAGAACATAACGTGATATTGATCAAGACACAACAATAAAACAACAGGGGTTTCCAAGAGTACTTTTCGCATTGAACGTAAATTTAGTATATCAATCCATTGTCGCGTTCGAACACTCAAATGTGGTAATTTAACGCTTACGTTAAAACACCAGGCCATTGATTTGATAATGGTATTGACATTATCCGATTACCGATAGGTCTTTATGTTTAAAGACGTTCGCAATTATAATGGATGCCACACCGCTGCTCGACATAAAAAGTGTCAACACCACTGACGATGATAAAATATGTATTGTCTCTGACGTACTACAGGAAATAAGAGGAACGAACGCAGTCTGTGTTCATCCCAGCGTCAGAGGAACAGACAAGAGTGGGAACCCCTACGGAAGAAAATGTAGAAACCCTAAAACAATAGTAAATGCTAGCTCTGAGTATATACAAACTTTAATTACGGATCACGGTCACATTGACAATCATTCCTTCCCGTTTTGAAGTAAATAATAACGTAAATCGGGTTGTATGTACGAATACTTTTCCTTCCAAAAGTATTAACTTGTACTCAACTTGTTTTCTCACAAAATTGAAATCGGTTAAACGAAGCCCCGTTACTGTTTAAAGGTCAAATGCTGATTTCATAACGAAAAAAGCTGTTTAATAAATAAATATATTATAAAACGATTGGAATCATCAAGAAAAATGGCAAAAAAATGTTGATACTAAAAAACGATATTTTGTTTTCCGTAAACCGCTCGGGTATTTACGCCACCTATTTTGGTGATGACGTCAACTTGACCCCACGCGCATGGCACGGCAACTCGTCTATTGTTTTTTTCAGCGATCGAAATTGTACGATATGCGTCGAATTAATTATAAAACAAAGCCCTAACAAGCGGAAAATATTACATTCTTTAAATGTTGTGGTAATTTTATTTTACATTGAATGAAGTTTCGTTTCATTTATACTGAAAGACAATATAAATAAATGTTAGCATACAAATAGAAAAAAAACTGCATATTATGCAAATCGAACTGTTTTTGCATGTATATTGAATTCATTATTCTCTTTAGTTGTGAAAATGAGTGATAAAAATCTAGCATTTTATGATACCATAAATCTATATATTTAAAAAAAATACGCAAGTATTTTTACCCTAATTGTGATCAAACGTGCTTGCTTGTGTTCATGATGGTGTTCCGTACACTGCAGTAACGTAAAATCTTTACACGTACTAGCGGAGTTTACACTTGCCGGTAGCCGTTAATACGTTAATGTTGTAGCAGTAAATCTGTACAATATTTTAAACTTATAGTAATCAAACAATTTATAATAATGATTAAACTGGCGAATATCTATACACTATATAGTTCCTGTTAATCCGTGTCGGAGAAATGCCTTCAGACACTAGTCTACCACATGGGGTGTATGCAGGTACCCAAGTATAGGTCTCTGGGTTTATGACACCACGATTTCTTTGTCCGGACAGTATCCGATCAAAGCGAGATAATCAGTTTTTGATAAACAAAGGAGCAATTTAACACCGGGTTAAACATGCTTACACTAAGAGTATCAAAATTGGTGTGAACAACTAAATAAAAACAACTACATTTATCAAGAGAATGTATATAATGTGTTGTGTAACAATGTAAGTTTGTACAGACATATACAGGTTCAAATCAGTCACAATATGCTGCGTACAAAAACATCGATTTTTTGTTGTTAGTTTTCATCATTATTTGTGTTAGTTCTTTAAATTTAATTTATTCTGAAAGCATTTCCATTTATGAGTATTTTTGTTCTGAAACATGGTCGCGAAGATGTGCCAAGTATATACATTTTTGTGGTAACCACATACCGAGGCTCGTAGAATGTGTTCCATTCCCGAGTTCGTTGTCAGTAAAAACATATAATAACAACAATGTAATCGTTAAAAAAATACATTCCCTTGCACGCTTATGTTTTATTCAGACATAATAAGTAAAAATATATTTGATATAATACAACGATGATTATGTAAAACAGTTAACATACGTTGTGTACATAAAATCGATCTTTTTGTCGTTTGTTTTCATCTTTATTTGGGTGCATTCATTAAATTTATTTTAGCCTGAGTATTTTTGGTAATAACATCATACTCATGTATTGGTTCTTCATAATTTATTTCAAGGAACTCGTAAAACGAAATTTCAATGACATCTACGTGGGGACAGTTGGCACGGAAGCCAGTGTGCTCAGTTATGCACTTTACCCCTGCGTCTTCCATCCTTTCCATCAACGCTGGGTACTCGGTGCAGCATTTGCACTCAATCTGCATACGATACTGTGTGCAACATGAACATGTTCACCTGAAAATACAAAATATTAAATATGTTTGATTGTCAATTTAGAAATTCTTTACATTCAAAACTGGTGCAAGTATCCGATCTGTGTTGATATTTATTAACCATTCAACGTAGTGATATTCAACGCGCTCGTACTGTAGAATTACAATCAACGATTTTTTGTATGTCTTTTTCCCGACATGTGCATTAAACAAATGAAGAAGTTATATATTTATCAATCCGTATTCCCGAACATGTGCCAGGGGCGTAGGTAATGGGGCGGCAGGGGCGGCGGCCGCCGCCCATATATTTCGGATAGTCGTCGTTATATAAATAAACGTAAAATCCCCAAAAATCGCCGCCCCAAAACCAGTTTTTTTGTAATCACCCGCCGTCAGTGCAGAAACCATGTGTCTCCTCTCCGTCTGCTCCGAGGTTTCCAATAGTGATGTGTCAATATCCCTTGTTAGGCGTCATAAACCAGGGGCCCGGGTAAATGTCATTGCGTTAATTTTTTTATTGTTCTTTTCCGTGATTGCACTGTCGGTGTTTTGATTAAGGACAGGCTATTCTTTTAATTTTACTTGATATCTTTAATTCAAAGGTAACTGCCACTTAAAACAATGTTGAGTAAATGTACTCATGAACAATATTAATTTGATTGAATATATTTTTGTTCAATAATGGCGGTGGTCAATTTATCGAGTCTAGGATTGTCTATTGATATAAAAAGTATTGAACTAAACTCTAAAGGTGTTTCTGATTTTTGTGTATGCATTAATTGCTCATCTAGAACCCATTAACACATCAAAAGTCTGAATAAGGTACAAGTTGACCACGGTACGAGTTGACTACCGTGCGAGTTAACCAAAATACGTTCATGTTAACTACCGTGCGAGTTGACTTAAGTACGAGTCGACACTACGAGTTGACTAAACAAATAACGGGACTGTCCGAACATTTAGACTGTCCGAAAACTTAGAGTAGTTACGGAATGTAGTTTGAAAAGTTAACGATCATAAACCACATAATGAACGATACTTTAATTAATTAAATATGCTACCAAATATAAGAATTGATGTGTTGTGAATGTAATGTTAATGTTATTATTTAACATATCACTTATTAAACTCCGTCATTAAAATACATAAACATTTACTTTATTTTATGTTTTAATTAGCACGAATTTTTGGAAAGAAAAAAAATAACTGTTGAGATTTCTGAGTCGTCGTCGGCGGCATTGGACAAACTAATTTCATGACAAACTGAGAGTGAGACAAAAATCTCAAACGAACCCCATTATGTTCCCAGTACAGAAACTGGACCGCCGCCCCAATGTTTGGAGGTTATCTACGCCCATGTGTGCATAAAACAAAATAAGAAAGTTATACATTTATCAATCCGTATTCCCAACACGATGATCATCTAGAGCATCGGCAAACGATTCCTCGCTGCCCGAGTTAGAGTCATAAAAATCAGACTGTCAATAAATTCCGGCTCATACATGTAAGGTTCAACGGAAAACTCTTCATAATAACTATCATCTTCCATTTTCATCAATTTGTCTTTCTAAAGTTGCGAGCAATATCACATCGGAAGCCCTATAGCGCCAATTCGTTATTGATAGCATGCGCACTGCGCAGAGGTAAAATTGACGTCACTACAGGTTTGAATGAAAATGGCGAGTGGGTCAGAATGAGTGAAAACTCGCGACTTTGTCATATTCGTTCTCGCTAATAACACCGTGATTGAATCGAAGTGAAGTGCAAACACGTTTTTATATGCCTTACATTCAATAAATAAATGGTTTTTACGGGTTTGAAAAAGAATAGCATTTGGCCTTTAAATGTAACATTGTGTGTATTAGTTTTTTTATTAGAAGATTGCATTTTGTGAAAAACACATCTTTTAATGTTAAACTAGAACAATGTAGTTGTTACGTTTACTTATTTAAGGTGAATAACAGCAACCAACTTGTACAGGAATAACGTTTTATTTTATGAAATTAAACAACAGTAGGAACACATCTTATACTTGTTTATGAAAGAAGTATAAGTTGTATACTATAATACATAAATAAAAATAATGCGGTTTTAAGTTTAATTACCATGTGACGTACATGCTTTTTGATTTCATGGTGCATTCCAATTCCAATCAAGACATTGAAAACCTAACGTATTTCATTCAAACACATACATTCACATTTTTTTTTCAAACTTTATATCGAGGGCTCACTATGTAACTATGCGCATCAACGCTCTAAAAGTGTTTCCATGTGTTTAGGAACATTAACCTGAATATACACCCGGTTTGTTAACCTAAGCAACTGTTGTTATGATAAAAAAGTAATAATACGAAAGTTAATGTATGTTCATGTCATTATTATAGAAGCGCAATTGCAATACTAATGATTTGGTTTTCGCGTACTTTTGTTATCCTTACACAATTGCCCTCCGTATCACCCTCTAAATTTGTAAACAAATGCACTTCATAATGCAAGTGAGTAAACGGCATAACACTGATATAAAATGACTATACAACAGAGCTATAGTTCATTAAAATCTCTTAAGAGTGACAAAAGTGTGTTCATAACAACAGCAAAATCAACGATCAAAATACACACAAAAGATGTTTAAATCACTGACTTATATCATTGACTTGTATTAAACAATCACCATAGATCGTTTGTACGTGAACAAATCAAGAAGCGATTTATTCTCATTACAGCGTATCTAAACTTGAAATCCAAGCAGATACGTGGCGTCGGTGACGGATTGTATGACAGTGGGAAAATTTCATAAGCACAATATTCAGGCATTGATTTACGTGCATTAATTTAAATATTAAATTTGGCATACGTTATTGGTATACCAATACATGTATGCGTGAATGCATAGATGCCATCAATAAAGACTTAACAAAACACCAACTAACATTTTTTACGACACTTGCCAAGCCAATTGCATGGGATAAGAAGTTAGCAGGCGATGATATTAGTATCCCAACGGTATCAGACAAACCTTATATCAAACAAAATACAGTGTTGACCTGTCCATATATAACTTGACCTCAGTTCTGAGCACACATTCCATAGTAGACATGATGTATACTTTCTAATGTGGCACGTAATAGTGTTCGTTTAATGTTTATTTAATGTCTGGAATGTCATAATGTCATAACCGTTTCGGGCTACATCGAGGTTTTTCGATTAGATATTCTTAAACTTGTTCTTTACTGCGCATAGGTGATACGCAAATAATATTGAATACTAATGATATGTTTTCCCATTACAATAATCATACACTCCATTCAGTTGGATTATCTATCTTTCATAAAACATATACAACAGCAGCGTTATTTCAAACACTACCAAATACTTGATAATTGTATATGAACATAAAAGATGCAGCCACATCGGATTATTGTTTGTTCATTGGATCATCAAGTTTACTCGGATAATTTTGTTTTCTGTTATAACAATTTATTGACGTTCGTAAAAATACGTTATGGACGTTTTAAATACTAATGGTAAACAGTATTAATGGTCTAAAGACAATACCGATGATGCTGCTTAATGTTTAGTTTACATATTTTGTGAATGACTTAATATGTGAATTGTGTGTATGTAGCCCAAATAATTTTTATATATTTGCTTCCGCAAATCACTAACGATTAGACTTGTTGATAGTTTCGCACACGAGTTCAAAGCACGTTGTGCTAGAATAGGAAATGTGTTGGTATATCTATGGGCATAGGAAAACAATAGCTTGCCATTTCAATTTAGGCAAAGCGATTTGCATACATTTATTGAAGTACAAGAATGAAACTCAACTTTAATTTACTAGAAAAAAAAACAACAGAATATTAATAACGATTTCTATGTAGCCCGTTTAAGTATCAAGTATATTATGACATTGTACTTGCATGCTACCGAATGAACGGGTTATACAGAATGTCGAATATGATATGTTTATGAGCATTTGGTATGTTATGGATTATATGATTAGGAACAAGAAAATGTTATTATAAACACACTGCTTGTATAGAGATTTTAAGTAAATACAGGTATACATTTAACATTTGCAATCATTATACGAACAACAGAAGAAGACTAGGGAACACACGATATTATTAGTAAATATGTTTGTGTTTATACAAGTATCGTTATTGATTACAGATAAAACAAGTAGTACATGACCTATGTTCACATGAACGAGTATTTAAATGTCGAACTTGAACATGTAAAATCCTGCTATAACTTCCGTCTTTGTTTAATAAATGGTACCTGTTACATTTGCGATATAAAACGACATATAATCCGACATGCATTATATTTCTGCAAAGCAAAAAGCACCTTTTTATAAGTTATAAATATCATTTATTATCAAATGAAAAGAGGCGTGGAATAAAAGTTCATACAATTTTATAAATGTTCATCTTCGATCGGAAGAGATTTTTCTTTTAGCTGCTACTCCATGACATTTCTTCGCCGTACACTTAAATATATGTACCGCAACATACTCTATGTATCTTGGTTTAGACACGTTATGCTTTCTATGAAAAATTACATCTAACGGCATGTTAACCAGTTTTACATTGTAAATCAATGCAATGTATGCAAATCAGTTTTTATTTGGATAACAGTCCGATATCGAATAGCCCGAGGGTAAAATGTACTTTGTTTATACCTCCAAACCTCCAATCATCGCCATTTATTGTTTAATTAAGACGGTTAACAATGCTCATCCTTTTTGTTTGTTGTGTGTTTTATTCCATAAAGATGTAGTTTCTTCTGGTGCATCTGGAGTTCCACCTGTGTATCGAGTGTATAATATATTATTCACCTGTGTTAATACCTACGCCAACATTCATCATCCCCATTGTACGACCCAAGAATTACGAAAAGACTAGAACCGATATAAAACACGATTTAATATATACAGGTTACGAATGCTGCTTATGTCATAAATAAATGGTTCTATACACATATGAGTGTAGTTAAAAGGGTTCAATTGCATGTCATACTTGATTGTATTATACTGTAAGGAACATTAAACTTTAAAGAATATGTCTTTTTTATATTTGAGTGTAAGAATTGGTTAATGAATACGAGCCCTTGTGGTACGTGCATCGGTTTTAAACACACATACATCAATAAGTCGATGCAAATACATACATTCATGCATTTATTTATTTATTTGTTTATTTATAGCGCGATGTTTCAGAAAACCACTTATACCCATGTCGATAATATACATTTATATCATCGCACATTTCGATCGCAATGCCATGAAAAAAGTCGAGTTATTTCGGCAATTAATTCCCGCTACCAAAAAGGTACGAACTCATCCAGTTCTGGTGTACGATGTAGACACTGCACCATCATTAAGCCCTATCCACACAATGTACAATATACATTCACAAATGATGTTTTTTTGCGCGGTTATCGTATTCTTGTTTCAAATAATATTTTGGGAACATTGTTTGCATACTTCAAAGTAGTTCATTGGAAGCAAATGGTCTGGGGTTAAGCGCCATAAATCGTTATCACAAGTGTAATAGGTAAACGTTTCTAGGTTACCGCCTTTAATAACATAACCTCTTTTGCGTATCAAAATAAAAAAAGAGTATTAAACGTCTGTTTCCCCTTAAGCGAAAATGTACGTCAATGGCATCACGTCATATTTTATAAGACTGGTAAAATGTTTTATATAAATAATAAACGTAAGAACAGAAATGAAAAGTTGTTTATGGTGCACGACCAAACGACAATATGTATTTTTCATTGTTTTACCTGTCATGTTTATTCAGCAAATTGTGTATTGACCAAATGATAATTGAATGAACATGCATATGATATCGGTTGTAGCATGTGACGGCGTGATACCTAACAATAGAAGATGTGTACCTATAATAACGTTGTATAGACATGTTACTACGATAATTAAATTGATGAAAAGTATTGTAGTCATGTCAGACTGATTATTATTGAAGCACCTTTGCAATCCACTTTGGTAATACTGCTTGTAACAAGTATTTAATAAGTGCTTTGTTTCTTTGAAGTTTTTTGTTCACTAACGAAGTTGTCTTCACACCATAGTGCGTTCGTAGCGTAGAGAACTTTTGTGGTGGACACCGAATGTTGTTGACACCGCTTTTCTTCGATACATCTAGGGATATGGACAGTCAGATAAGACAATCGCACGATTTGCTTAGCCTATTAAGCTACAGATACGTATCATACTATATTCGCACAAATCGTATGTCTATGGACTTTTTAATTATTTCCAATAACTTTTGAAAAATCGTTTTTATAAAAAATGTTATTAAGAATATCGCCTTTGTGAAATATGATTTCCTTTATATCCTACCTGTGATATAATATATATAAATCGTATTTTTATGAATACCAATTAAGCTCTTACGTACATGAGACACACGTTGTCTTTGTCTTTCTGTTTCATCTAAGGTTATCTGCAAACGAATATCATCAAAACCAATGGCACCGTTACACACACTTGATTTATGACAACCCATGATGAATAGGTGCATAAGTAATACATTTGGCGAGTTTACAACTAACGCCATAGCTCTTGGGTTAACCTTGAAAGTCATTGGTGTTCGCCGAAAACATCGAAAGTCATTTTTGTCATTTTGCAGCAGATGGAACTAATACACTAATTGTATTTAGAAAAAGAATGTTATATAAGTTTTAGGTTATATTTATTGAATTTGATATATTGCTTTTAGCCCGTGAAACACACACACACATATATATATAAGCGGCTGACTGTTTATTTTTAAATACCGGCTAAACCCATATGTTAATGATCCTCTTTTGATAAATACGTGTTTAACCAGAAAGGTGAAGTACTGTTAACCATAAAGCTTACGCATGTAAATAACATTTTGATAAGTGCCTGTAGGTTATTAAATACTTGCCCATTTTCATTTAAAAAATGCAATCGATATAGTGTCATGATGTTTGCTTGAACAAATGCATACATGCTGTCATTAATCAGTCATTTTTCCAACTGTTAACAAATAGTCAATTCAAATGCAAATTAATTAAGTATTACCAAAATTTCAAAACACTTCAGAAATCTTACAAGCCACTCGAACCTGTTTTGTGCATAAACGGAACTAATTGAAATTCAGGTATACTACAAGCTGTGTCAATATTAATACGTAAAATAACTTGTGTTGTCTCTTAAACATATTATTGCTTAATATGTGAACAAAGTATAATTACGCAAGGACGTAAAAGGATAGTAATTCGTTTGACCAGAAATATTAAACGACGAAACATCTCATGCATCTTGGGTCAATTAAATTGTAAAATATGCGACCAGGTCAAATCGACGACGTTTAATATAATATATTTTGCGCATACCTTGACAAAATTACATTTATGTTTGCATCACATTTCCACTGAGCCCGTAAGTGTCTGTATAATAAATGCAGTTTCGGAAGTTTTACACGGCGCCTAATCAAACCGGATTATACCGTAAAAAGTAGTGCGATACCAAAAAGGCAACGGATAAAACCAGATCTTAAACATTGTAAAATGCAGAACATAACGATTTTAGAATACACGAACATCAAGCGGACAGCTGCGAATGTCATCTGCCAATTATTTATCTTCACAATCCATTGTATCCATTATCTGTATATTGGTTCTGATAATGAAGCCAGCGTATTATTACACGGTTGTAAGTTGTGCGACATCAATTCAACTGAATACAAACTCATTTGATGTCATCCGATGAAACAGAAGGCAAAGCAAGTTTGCGCTAAATGAGCGTTGTATTTAACCATAGTTGAATAAACATTCCTTGATACGAAGCGACAATAAGCACATTCTTTGGTCACGACACTATGTTAGTTTATTAATTTTCACGTATGTACAAAGTAACAAATGATGCAATTATGGAGCTATTAATAAATTTGTTAAATCTAAATAAGTACACAAACAATTCATGATTTTCATGATAATATATGTGTAGATGAGGAGGCTACTTGCGTATATTCCTACGGTTTGTAAGTTGGGATAGCAAGGATAATTATCAATAATTATGCATTTTTAATACAATGTATTGCAGGATAATCATACAATGCTTGTGAGTTACTTATATTTCATTATAACCTTTGCGATCAAAATGTAACGTTGATTCAGTCTATCTTAAATATTTAAGACGGACTGAATAACGACGGTTCATTCCGGAATATCCCTTAGTTCGTTACCGGCGGAAAACAATCCTCGTAAAAACCTCTCTGCAATGGTTTCTAAACTGAATGTTACAGAATGAATATATAATCGGGTTAATGGCGCTGGAAAGTATATACGATCTCACAAACACCAAATATGCCGTGTACGAGGATTTTGATGTTTCTGGTAAGTTCGCAAATACATCGGGTTGATTTGTCGAATTATCACCAGTGTGTAAAACGGCAGAAAACTCAACACGTAGGCAATTGTTATAAAGAACAGCATCAGGGTCGAGCGTCCTATCGGAACAGTGACGCACTTCGAACACCTGTTACGACCAGAGGCAGTTAGAGTGGAGGAGCCTCTGACTAACATATAACGGGTGCGTTTTGTCTTTTTCTTAATCTTTGCAACGTGTCCTTTAACAGAAGTTTGTCTTTTTAGCAATTCATCAACGTTCAAAGCATCTACGCCTTCTAACTGGTGCACCTTATTTATTTCTGACCCGTTTTTAATAGCGTTCGGTTCATCACTATTCTTTATTTTCAAATACGCACAACTGGTCTCAAGATCCGTATCGGGCATTGAAAGCAGCCTATGAATTGCTCCATTACCTTTATCATTATGCAATTCGTCGTTGGTATTATTCGTTTCTGCAGGCTCAAAATGTGGATTAACATTGTGGGTCAATGGCTCCTTGTTTCCATAGATATTTCCACTTTTGACATTGTTTGAATGTTCGTGATCTGATTTTACTGTAATTGACTTTTCGTCAATTATCGTCTGTACATGGGAGCATTTCTTCATCTTGAATTGTCTGCGTTTGTATATTTGAATTCCAATGGCGTTATATAGAATAATCAACACCGCAAACACAATTGCTGTCGTAGATGTCATCAAAGCAAAATATGCTAAGGGGTATGGCGTCACGTCGTAACGGTTTTGTAAAGAGCATAAAAATGAAGTTACATTCCCCATTCGAGTGGTACGTGTCCCATAAAGCAACAGCGATGGCCACGTCACGTACATAGCGACAACTAGTGCACCCATACATATACACTTCGACTTCCATTCACTGAACGACCGCTTGTACGGTCGGCAAATTCGCTGGAATCGGTCCACAGCTATCCCAACCAAAATCAACGCAGACGAGCAATTCATTACGAAAGTCCCATATCGAAATATCTTACACAGCCACCATCATTACGCCACAGAATGTCATCGCAGGAAGCATATACACAAGAGAATGATTATTAATTATATCCAACTGGCGATCGTTATAGAACTGTTCGGTCTCGTTAATAATCATTTCCAGATTGTAATTCCCAAAGTTCCAATCAGCGGATTGTGTTATATTTATATCCATGGTAATACATCAATGCAACTTTGAAATGTCACACAAGTTCGTCTCTTATTTTACCAGCAAATCGATGTAATATTACCAGAAGGATAACAAGTTAGTTATTTTTGAACAAACATCGTTCTATATAACACAAAATAATGAAATATCATTTACTTTCCGTGCAACAACTAATAACTGACGTGGCTTAGTTAAACAGTTAAAATAAAACAGTACTGTTCCAAACAAACGTTATGGTATATTCGTCCGATCTTCTATTTTTCTGGACATCGCAGTGTTGAATCGACAGCTGATCGTTCAGTTGCTTATGCATACACTCTGGTCTGCCAACTATTACTGGACTGGATCTGAATTAATGTAAGAATAAATATGTGTTTACCGGTTCGGGTCAGTTTAGCAAAAATAACTAATCAACCAACTATCATCTAATCGTTTCTGCATTTGATTTGCAGCAAACACATGCTAGGCAATTTATTCTAGATTAATACAATCACCTAGACAAACACATCTTATCATACGCTGAGGTTATAAGATAGCCTCAATGGCGAATAAACGTTATTTCTTTTATACCTTATGATAAAATATGACATTTCTGCAGTGAAATAACAGAGGTGAAAATAAACAAATTGTAATTTTTCACCGGTGAAAATAATAAATTTTCGGAACTCCTTTTTCTATTTTTAGATTATCATATTAAAATGTACTTCCCTTGTTTATATTTAACTATGTTCACGAGTGAAATAAAATCGATATTCCACCGAATCCAACAATTTTTTATTTTATGCTTTTTACCGTTTATTTGCATTGCAATGGAGTTTAATTGAAGAATCTCGCTGGATAAATGACGTAATTTCGTCAACAAAATGACGTCATTTCGTCAACAAAATGAAGTCATTTCAATGTACCGAGGCACACCACGGGAAAAAGGGTAACTTTTTAGCGAAAGGGAAAGAGCTGTTTATTATTTTCTTGAAAGCAATACAATAAACATAAAATGTGTTCATGTCAGTGTAAGATCGTTTGTTTTTTCACGAGTGATAAAAAAAAAATAATATGTTCTATGATCAATCGTGTAATAACAAACGATCTTAAACTGACATGAACAAATATCCTCTATTGCTTAATAACTGGAATAAAATAACTTAACAGTGGAGGAATAAAACAAACAAATTAATGATAATTACACTGAGTTCATTGGGCCCTAGACGAATGATCAAATTAATACGGGTTACGGATCATGTGTCTGGCTAATATGTATGTAACTTGTACAGGCACTATTACTTAAAAAGAAATATTTAGTGGCAAGACGTCACTTATTTAATTACTTAAACCTTACACTATGGCTTGTTACGAATTATCCTCGAGGCCGCGTGTCGTATTATATATCAAATTATTGTAATCATATTATACAGCTCTAGGTTAACATGAGTATTAGTTAAGTAATTTTGAGCATATGATTATTCATTTCGGGTGTTCATATCAGAAGAAGAAACGCATATACGTTTGAATATTTTACGTTTAATAGTGGACGAGTTCTTCGTTGAACATGTTTGTGAGTTTCGATGAAGGATCAAGTTATTGCGGGAAGCACCCGTTTCCAATGGATCATGTGCCTAAGTATTGCGACATGGCTTAAGGCTATACCCTAGCAAATATTTGTGTAACTTGTACAGTTACTATCTCTTTTACAGGAATTGATTTGTTGGACGTATTAAATAAATTAACCATTCATTATACACTATTCTTGGTAGGATTAACACGCTACGCCGCAAGTCGTATAATAGAGAAAATTGTTTCAATCTTATAATAAAACGTTCTCAGACAATAGGGATATAATTAGGACATTTATTTCTTACGTATGATAATATTATTGTACGTGCATAATTTCTTATCATAGGAAACAACGTATGCCACTTCTAATTGTTAACGTTGACAAGACAGTGTAGGGGTACTTTGTTGAACAAATATTTGACTACCTACTTCCTAATGAGAAATATAATGTATTGTGTTTTTAATCGTTCGCTTGAATTGTGCCCAAGCACCATGCGGTTAGGAACGTACATATCTAACAGACGGCCATTTATATGATACATATTAACATACTTCAAAACAGACGAATATATTCATGTTGGAACTTATATAAGCATCCATTTTCAATAAACACACGTTTTAAACGCGGCCCAAAGCTATTGTTCATGTACAATGAACGTGTAAGTTGTTATACTGTAAGCAATATCGCTGCATGTCCATCGACTGTCATTGTTTTTTTTAGTACGGTCAAGGATTATTCTTGTTCAGGAACAGTTTAATTAATTCATTATAATTATAATATTAATTACCGTGCTTTTACAAATTTCATCTTACATCCATTATGCAGATTGAATGTCAGTTCGTCCTCAATTGTGATTAATGTAGAGATCCACCCTTTTTTGCAAAAACCTAACCAACAGGCATTACTGATCAATTTATAATCCAGGGAGAGCACGTTTGAACTTACTCTCTTCACACAAAGTACAATTACACAGTTCTTGTTTTTGTTTTTTTGTATGATTTGTATTCATATGCCATGTATGTGTTTACTCTGTCATTACTGTACGAGAAATATGTTTGCACTGTGGTCAGAGAATATGTAGCATTAATAAATAAGCAATGTGCTGTTTGACATTATGTCCCTATTGGATTGTTAGTTTATGTTGAAATAACATGAAATGTATGTAGAATGTTCATCTGCATAATCATAATCAGTTTATATGATCAATGTCTTCTTACTGCTACCATAATATCGATAAAACGATATGCATAGCGTATGTGATACCGAACAATAGAAAGTTTTCTTGTTTAAATATAAAGGTTATTGTCATATTTTTGAAATTCATCAGAAGTAAAAATTATTTTCGGAGTTTATGGTAATGATAATGGAAGTTTGCCATTAAACATAATTCTTGCAACACTTTACAGAATACATGTGATAATTCATTAATATATTATAACAAATATAATTAAAATGATATATTTCTAACATGCACGAAATTGAAGCAAAAACATCATGTTTTTGGCATTTGTACGCATTTAATTTAAAGAAACACATTACTGTATCTTAATATTTCACATAATCGCATTTGTATCGCATACATGGGAATTAAATAAAAACAAAATCATACCTCAGTAATCAAGTATCCGTTAATCATTTAAAACACCTGCCATTTCACGCACATGGAAAGAAAGCTGCTCTGATTCCATATGTCAGTTACAAAGCCCCTGAGCCAATAATTACATTGAGTCCGTCTAAATACCTGCTGCAGTCTGCTCCCGCTGTTACATTCAGTCAGCCTTTATACCTGCTGCATGAGCATGGCAGAGGGATCAATAGTAGCGAGCGCCTCCGATGGCTAGCATTCAAATACAGATTGGCACTTGCTAGCGAACACAGTTGATCTCACTGTTCTAGAAAAATAACTGTTCAAATTGATAACAATTAGGAGAGTATGTGCGTCAGGATATAACAACACAAGTGTTTATCGAAAAAAGGCTCGACCGACATAGAGAAATGGCAAGTTTACCAACGAGGTTGTGCACGATTTTGATGTGTCTAAGCTTATGCGTTTCGTTTGTAAGGACTGCTACCACTGAAACAGGAAACTGTACTTTAGAGGCTGAACAAAATGTTACCTACTGGAACATGTCGATCAACACACATATGTCTGAGGGGGACACGGTGGCCAGTGGTACAAAAATCTATGTAAGGTGCCCGAATACTGGTTTCAACTATTCAGACTATTATACTCAAAACATCACGAACGATGTAAACGTATACAAAGCTGTCATTGAGTGCGTTGGTGGCGTATTCACAAAGCATGGGCTGAAATGCGAATTTGGAAACTGTACTTTGGAGGCTGGAAAAAATGTGACCTACTGGTTGAACAACACGCAGATGTCAGAAGGGGAAACGGTGGCCAATGGTACAAACGTTCGTGTTACGTGTCCGAAAACTGTTACCGACTATTCGGACTATTATGATTATGACACAAATGATGAAAACGTATCTCAAGACATTGTTTGCATTGATGGCAAATTCACAAAACATGAGTTGATATGTGAAAAAGAGATAATGTCTCCATCTGAATCGACATCTAGCCCTAGCAAGTTTACAGAGATCGCGACTGGTTTCAACTATTCGGACTATTATAACCAAAACATCACGAACGGTGTAAACGTATCCAAAGCTGTCATTGAGTGCGTTGGTGGCTTATTCACAAAGCATGGGCTGAAATGCGAATTGGGAAACTGTACTTTGGAGGCCGAAAAAAATGTGACCTACTGGTTGAACAACACGCAGATGTCAGAAGGGGAAACGGTGGCCAATGGTACAAACGTTCGTGTTACGTGTCCGAAAACTGTTTTCGACTATTCGGACTATTATGATTATGACACAAATGATGAAAACGTATCTCAGGACATTGTTTGCATTGATGGCAAATTCACAAAACATGAGTTGGTATGTGAAAAAGAGATAATGTCTCCATCTGAATCGACATCTAGCCCTAGCAAGTGTACAGAAATCGCGAATGGACAAATAACGGATCGTGGTAAATCGTTTACTTGCAACCCTGACTACCAACCTGCGTTCAAGAACGGAATGGATGCTGTTCTGTATATGAGATACTCGTGTACATGCAATCAAACATCCGTTAAATTGCAGTGCATGGGGACAGAGGTACAATGCAAGCCAATTGGCTGCAAGATACCAGCAAGTATGCAACAAGGAATGACACTGTATGACCCGCGCGAACGACGATACATCTCCGCGGCTAACCGCTATGAAATACAACACGGTCATTTTCTGACCTTTTCTTGTGACCCATCTGACGTGTTTTACTTCGAGCCAAACCGAAGAATGTTCGAGTGTGTCAAAGGATCATGGGTTGCTATTCAACGCCGCGGTGATACGTGGAATTTTGGAAATAACGGGTCATTTCCGGAATGCCGAGGAGTGGTGTGTCCAGCCGATTATTGCAAGTTTGGTGGTCACTGCATCCGGGATCTTGAATGCCAATGTCCGGAACAAACGAGCGGGAAACAGTGCGAAATACCCCTGTGCAATCCTGAATGTCATAACAGAGGAATGTGTGTATCACCTGACGTGTGTCACTGCCCCTATAGGTTTAGTGGAAAACAATGTGAAATCGAGAAGTGTGATCCCTTGCCTAAACCGCCCAATGGGAATGTTTTGTCAGACAGTGAGACTGCAACATTCACGTGCTATGCTCCGTATTGTCTTTACGGAAGTAAGATCCGTATGTGTAACCAAGGCAAATGGAACGGCACAAATACCCGATGCCTTAAACGAACGCATTTGTGTGAGACTGATGAATATAACGATAAATGGGAATTGTCAGCATCGTCGAAGTATTATGACCCACTGTACTCGAAGATGTCTTTTGGGGCTAACCAGGGGCGTCTTAATTCCAAGGAAACGGGAAAAGGATCCGGATTTAAAGCAGGGATATGGGCGGCAGGTGTGGAGGACAGAACTCAGTACATCCAGGTTCGCTTCAAATTTCTGAATATGATCATCGGCATTGCAACGCGTGGCAGGCCCAATTCCCAGTGGGTGACGCAGTACCGCTTCATGTACAGCAAGGATTGTGTGACCTTCAACACGTACACGCACACGAACGGATCAGACATGATTGTTCCTGCAAATTACGACGGAAACACAACAGTAATCAGAGAACTGCCTTGCCCTGTGCTAGCCATGTGTGCCAGAGTGAATCCAATAAGTTGGCACGGTTATAACTCCATGGCATTTGACGTCAGAGGTTGCAATGGATCTTATTTTAAGGATTTTTAATTAGTTAGTCATTTCAGAGACAATTCAACCGTTCAGAGAAAATGACAAATAACGTAATTTGTGGCACTAATCCGAAAATAAAGAAAACATACCCATGCATAATTATCTACCCATGTATTGACTTGCATAAAAAGTATCTATAATACTATAGAATTTATCAACCTCGTTCTTGCTTTGGCTTTACATTACTATGTTATTTAAACTTATGTACGTAACGCATCATAAGTAGTGCAGATATTGCACTAGGGTTTTGTTGAGAAAGTTTGGATAACAAGTTTCATCTAACGAGATATTTTTTCATAACAATTATTTGTTGAGAGGTGTTGAACGTGCTTTTAGTTATAGATTAATTGGCATCTAATTGAAAATTAAAACACAATGCGGAATATTTAAAAGTTCTAATTGAAACTCAAACACAATTCAAACATAAATACAATATGCCACATAATGCTTTCCACAATAAGCTTACGCTTTTCCAGTTGAGGCTTGCGATACTTAGGTCGTCTATGTGGGCTATCTGAAACAAACAACAACATTTGTTTTTTTTTGAAAATACTGATTGTAGAATTGTATTTTTAGACTGCATACAAACATGAGCCATAGTATTGTCCATAATGTTTGTTCAGTTCTAACGTGCTTGTCACATACATGTTGGTTACTTAACCGCATATGTAAACAACTATGTAAACTGTATTCCGCAGCGATGGACTTGAAACAATTGCTGTAGATTTGCTTCCAATTAAATCAAAATTGAATGGGTTTGTCTGTCCAATTTTCTGCTGCAAAGTTATTGCAAGAAAGTTAAGGTCAAAAGTGGTAAATGTTAGCCACGCCGAAAGATGAAAAACACACACCAATAACTTCTAGGTCCAAAGTGGTATGTGTCAGCCACGCCGTAAAATGAAAAAAACACACCAAGAACATCTAAGTCAACAGTGGAATATGTCAGCACACGCCGAAAAAAAAAAAAATTATTTTAGTTTGGGCAATAAGTTATATAAGATCATTACAATTTTAGTCTTGTAAATACGTTTATGTTAATTTGGCGTATCATAGGACATGAACACCTTTCTTCCCCCCGCTTTCAAAAGAGGATTTATATTGCTTTGCACCTGTCCTTCGGTTGATTGATCATTTGGAAGGTTGTCCGTTGACCATGTAGTTTCCGTACAATATAATTCTTCGACCTGAGATCTGAGGAATGATGATTACATAAGAATAGGGATGGCAAACCTACGCAAATCCGTAACCGGTTAACCTGTTTCGATATTCGAGCGGTTAACCGGTTAACCGACTGTCTTTGTACCACATAAATAAACATAAAAAAAAAACGAAAAACGTATACGTTTATAAACAATTGTTTATATGCTTGTCGATGAACTGTGATATGTCTTTGTTGTAATATTAGCTTCATGTCATTTACACATAATTATTGTTCTTCATCTTGATCAATAAAAGCTAGTGCAGAATTTGAAAAAAAACAAAAAACAATTAGGAATCAAGTCATTGATCCGTTGTCACGTTTAAGTCAAATATGTAAAGGATTCGTTTTGCAAATAGGTCGTTTAATACAAAATGACGGTAATTAAGGCTGTACTACTGATACTATGTACTGAGTTTTATTATATCTATATTTGCAATATTGAATATGTGTACACGTATAAGTAAGGTGTTCAGTATGTTTTAAGTAATTTAGAAATAAAGAATTTACACTGTGTGTCCTACAAGAAAAGAGCAGTCTGTAAAATATAAAAAAGTTTAACAAAATAGATATTAATCTATATGTGAACGCTCTAACGTCAGGCCCGTCAAGGTTTATATAATTATCATATTCAATCATTCAACATTTAAAAATGGGTAAATCCGTATCCGTACGTTTCATAAATCAAAGAAAACTCAGTTGCCAGACCATTTCATGGAAAGAAAAATTTATATTATATAAATAAGAAAGATGTGTTTTTTCAAATTCTTCGTATCTAAGAATAATATATATCTCTAAGATTGTTAGAGAGATTGGCAAAGGCTTTTGAATGATTGTATTTATTCAAATATGATAAACCAGATGGATTGTAAACGAATCGTTGCCTTTTTTTTTCAAAATATTATCGTCGTAATCTCATCATCCCATGCAACGTTAACTGTACGTTGGCATCTATTAAAAAAAAATCTTTCATTACACACTCCATTTACCGAACTGCGAATAATATATTTCACGCAAGTATTTGTTTCTTTTAACACATTCTTAGTTGGCACTTTGATTGATGTAGCTCATAAGTAAAGGTCTTTTTTAAGAGTATGAAAAGAGTAAAGGAATAAAATGCGTCAACTGTTGCATATAATTACATTAATTAATTCTATGGTTTTGACAGCTATTGTTGTTATTCTGTTTCTACCAAACATTTGATTGCTTGCTGTTTAATTTTAATAATTCAGTCAACTAATAGAAACTAATCATAGGTATATGTAAAATGTGAATGATGAGGTAGATTGCTCTCCTGGGTTAATGGTGGACGTTGTTTACATCGCGGGTCACAACAGACAGCTATTTTATTAATTAAACCTTACTTTTTTCAAATTTACTAATGGCAAACCGCTACACAGGTAAATATGCCCCTCTGCCCAGCTTAAGTGACGGGAAAACACAAGACTCTAAGCGAAAGAGACGTGCTACCAGTGACTCGTCGGTATCGTGCTCACCCCACCCACACCAGGGTGACCTTCAGTTTTCCGCCACATCCCGTGCGCAGTTCGAACATATGGACATGGGGCATAAGTTAAACTGTCTTTTTGACATGATATCAACAAATGCTATGAACTACAAATTGGATTGTTTAAATAACAGTCTTTATCATTCAAAAGCAATCCATGACGTCACAGAGGCCCGTCTTCGACTCCTTGAGTACAAAAGTCTCGACATTAAAGCCCGTTCCCTCCGTAATAATCTGATTTTCAATGGATTTCCTGAGTATGTTGGTACCGAGAAATGTGCCCAAACGATCCTAGAGTTCCTGACAGGAAAACTCAATATGACTCTAGGGCTACACAGCATAGTTGAAGCCAGGAAAAAATGGCCGGCGCATCGTTGCCCGTTCACAAGGCACCACACGCGGTCGGGCGATACTCGTAACACTGTCTGACGTTCGTTATGTCAATGATATCATGGACAACGCAAATGGACCTGACTCGCGAAATTATATTTGTTGTTTAATGGTTGTTTGGCATTTGATATACCTACTCTATCGGAACTGTTTCTACTAGAACGCTTGGACTAATATTTGCAATCCAGCGGGATGTCATTAAGATACGTCCGAGTTCAACGCAACTTCGAGACACAAACGACTCAAGCCAGTCAGATCAGATTTTCACCAATTACCGATTGTCTAGAACTTGATGTATTGCCTTTACAACTGAACATGCGTAGAATACGACGTTTGTAAACAGCGTTTGCGTATGCATAAGTTCATGTATTATTATATTTGCAGTATGTTGTATAAATCACACCTGAATAATATTCAATTATTAGCGCGTATAATCGTTGCATTAAATCGGAAAAAAACAATTGAGATCATAGGTTAAACACCAAACTTCTTGACTAAATATAACAGCTCATGTTGCTGTGTGTTTAAAGAAGGATTTTTAAGTTATCTTGCTCTATAATGTTATACAAATGTTTTTGTTTATGACCCAACCTAAGTGGGAGGCATTGAGCATGTCACTGATTTCGTCCGTACATCTGTCCATCAGTACGTCCGGAAGCTTTTTTTACAATTTTTCATTATGTTTTCAACATTTAAATGACCTTTATGAGTTGATGATCGTGAAGAAAGGACTTTGGCTGTGATGAATTTTGGCATAATTATGGCCCAACGACTATGCTTCACGACCTGAATTGTGTGTTTTCAACGCTCATTCAACTATAATGTTGAGCTCTCTCAAACATTACAAATTCACCGGTACATGATCTTACAGATGTAATGACCTCTTATCATGTGGATAATCGTATACACAATTAATTTCGGATGTAACGGATTGTGTCCAAGCATGTGTCGTTGTGGCATTAGTCGTTTGACACGTTTCTATAATAAATCTATTTAAGCTCGATTGGTTAGTATATGTGGCGGAACATTAAAATATAAATAACTTTAATAAGTAGTCTCCATGTACGTTAAAAAGTCGTTTGAATAAAATGTTGACGACGCAAAAAGGACAATTTGCGATCACAAAAACTAATTCAGTGATATGAAAATAAATAAAGGTGACCCTTTTGTATGATGATTTTTTGGTCAATTATCGTATAGCTGTTTTTTATTATAATCACACCTGCGGGCCGATGTTTAAATGTATTGAATACCAAAACTGGTTGTGTATTTGTGTAATGAGAGAGGGACTCTTGTACGTGTGGCTATGTATATCACTGTATTCAACTAATATATGCTCTTGACAGCTCTTGACTGCCTTGCAAAGGCAGGGCATAACGTATGAAAGTTTTATGTTAATTCGGAACATTCTTCAGAGGTTATTTCACGTTATTCCGACTGAAGCTAATAAAATGGTCTGTATGCTTATTATACCATACGTACCTACTTAGCACACGGTTATCACAATCATGTTTTTCTTTTAAGTCGTTTTTAAGGAATGCAACATAACCTTTGTATTGGTAATTGAGTCAATGACGTCTTCTTGAGCGGTGCTTTACGTCAGAAGTGTTATTGTTTAGGAGTATGTATAAACACATGTGTTGGCGATATTGAACATATTTAGTAAAGTATTGTGTTGATGATAAGAGGAATACGATTTTTATAATTATGTAATTGTTTGCATGTATGTGTTTATATTGCCCGTGATCTTGAAATGTGTGGAACACGTTGTGTATGAATGTGTTCAGTTATATAACAGATTAGTTGTTCATAAAAGTTCGCATACACTGACAAATAATACAATTATATTGTAATACAATCCTGTGCATGTGTATAGCACTTAATATTTTAAAGAATGAATTTGAATTGTACATGGAAATAGTGTTACATTTAATACTCTAATCCTATTGAAAATGTGTATTTCATCAAGTATAAATGCTTCATCTACGTGGGAAACAAGTTTGAACGTTTATATTATATACGACGTAATGTATAATGCGCGGAAGTATTAGCACCAATCTCTGTCTTCTGTCACCGATCAATAATGCCAATTGAGCGTTTGGAAATTCCCAATGATTTTAGTTACTAATTTTATTATTTAGTGAATTTATTTGCAACGATAATTTAAACACGAGACTAACCTGACATTTATATTTTCACCCTTCATCTGACAGCAGAATGCGAGTTATCAATCAAGTGAAGGACTATTTATTGACTGCATAGTATCTGTCATGTAATATCATAATTTAACATATTTTTAAACGCACGAATTAGTCATCAGTCATTTAAAACATGTGTGTTACTAAGGTATACTTCAAGGCCCGGGAAACGGACTCGAGTGCGTTTTAAATAAGTAGTTAGTAATTTAAATTAAATCGAGTTAAAATAAATAGGTTTAAACTAAAACTTAACTATTAAAATCTCTGACAGGAAGATAATTGTTTGATAAATAACACTGTTCATTAGTTATCGCGGAAAACCTTAACCTGCCATTACATAGAAATAATATCGGCAGAAGACTTTTCATGTATCACAATAATAAACGGTGAGTGTAAATACTTTTTTATATTGACACAAGATATTTTACAACATTTAACATAACCTTGCAAATACTCGTTATTTGTAATTGCTGTTTATAATCAGTTGTTTCTTTAATTATGACATCCCTGTTGTCTGTATGCATTAACCTAGCTAGTCAGTGAACGCAACACTTTTCAAACTTGAATATCTTAGTTATGAGTTAAGATTTTGATTTAAAATTGTACATGTGATCATTTGACTACATTCCGAGCAAACTCACTAAATGTGGCCTGCAATTTGCCAAAATGCGGGGTTGCGCTTCTGAATATTCATATGAGCCATTATTGTTTTCACTTTTTCTAACAGGTAATCTATTTGCAATATAATTTCTTCTGTTACCAATTTGAATTCATAAATCATAAGTTAAATTTTCGAGAAATTGACATTCCGTCCTGACAAGACATATTGTTCGTGTCACTTTTCGGGTTAGGATATAAAACAGGTGTTTGCTGCGTTGAAAAATGAACTCATGTAATATTTCGAAATACTTGTTCGATAAAAGATACATATATAATAAAATACAAAAAAAAAGAATTTATGAACCAATTTGCAGACAACTCCATTTACTGTGCACACAAGGAAACTTCGTCATCTAGGGATATATTATGTTTTGTTCTTTCTTTAGACTTATTTATAATAAACACTGTATCACTTTGATATGCACATTTCAAATTACGCAAATGGCATTGCCTTGTATTCAGTTACATCTATTACACAGAACCTTAATAAGTATACCCCTCGCAAAAAAGTTTAAACTCTTAAAACTGAATATATTTGACACACTCTCCGTTTTTTCGATCGGTCAGTCCGCAGAAGAAATATTTCTACCGCGAACTTATTTAACATGTCTCAAGTGATGCAATTGATTATATGTACTTAGTTTTGCCTTCATTTTCAGCTCGCATGTGCACAGCGCAACTTCAAGTTTAATGGTCATACGTCATACTTTTACAGTTGTTTTAATATTTAGAAATAAAGCACGTCCGATCCATTACTTTATCTTACATTGAATGATTTTGAAATATACCAGATTGTGTTCGCGAACATGAACCGCATTTCTGTCTTCAAATCATACCTGCAGTTCAACATCCATAACATTACTTTGAGTTTCAAGGCTCTACGTCTGTATCAAAGCGGTACGTGGAAGCATGAAACCCTGTCCTTGATAGATCAAATCTCAATTAACGCTTAGTAAATTATTAGCGCAGGACGTCAACAGTCCATGTAGTAGTAAATTAGTTATGAGTTTAATAAACATCGAGTACCGCTTTGCATAGCATGCAATATCGTACGGAATACCGTTAGAGCCATCGTGGATACACATTAAAATCCAGAGGGCGACAATACGATAGTGCGATAGTACGATGGCGACAATGCGACAATGCGACAGATCGATGACGACAATACGACAGTGCGATAATACGATGGTGAGAGTGCGATATTACGATGACGACAATGCGATAATACGATGACGACAGTACGACAACGCAATAGTACGATGGCGACAATGCGAAAGTCATATCGTACTGACGCCATCGTATCATCGCATTGTCGCCATCGATTCCAAACCGAGATATTGCTTGTTTTGTGCATATTTATCGGAATTTTTACCACATGTGTCTTTTGTTGATATTAAACGATAGTTTAAGTTATAATCGGTTAAATATTTACGGCAAGAGAACGTTCTTGTATTTCTGTATTTATTGATTAAATAGTACAAATAAATGCCATGTATTTTAAGAAACCTTGTCAGAAAGTTGGCAAATAATTGAAGATTAGGATGATTTTTGAATGGTGTTTTAATGGCCAATTACTTAAGGTCACCGCGGATATGGTGTCCGCCTAGCGATCGGGAGGTCACGGATTCGGTCCCCGCTGTAGAAGCGTTCTTTAGATCCCCCATAGACACCAAGTACTGGTTCTAGTCCCAGAAAACGGACTCGAGAGCGTTTCAAATAATTAGTAGTATTTTCTATGCAAACGATCTAAACTCATTAGGTTTAAACTAATGTTCAATATATGTTGAATTAAGCGCAGGTGAAAACAGTATTTAAAGAACATCGGCAGCATTTTAAATGTTACATAGTAATACATTTTGGTATAGATGTTTCGTGACAAATCGTTTTTAAGGATTATTTATCATCACTGTTACAATTTTAGCCGCGTCATGCAAAAATGTAGCATGATGTAGCTCCAGACCAGCCTTCTCATCCTCGCTGCCTAGTCAGGAGCTACCCTGTCCGCTATAATGCTGACCAGAAGAATATGAACATCTTTCAAGAAAAGTTTACGATCCAAACGGACAAAATGCGATCACAAAAGCGCATCTACTAATATAAAAATGTAAAAAAGGTGACCTTTATGTACGACACAATTATTGAAATTATGGTATTGCTGTCATGAGTACCAATCACATATGTTGGGGATGGAAACACATATACATTGCGAAATTACTGTTGTGTAATTGGGTTATGTAATGCAGAAAATTGTATTGGCAGTCATGTGTATTATTATATTCGACTGATAACTGCTCTCGACAAGTGGCGAGCGTAGTCAAGGCATATATGCACTGATTAAAAACTATGATGTTCATACAAAATGTATCTTACACAAACAAAAAGCGCAAACGAGGTGATTTCAGGGTTTTTCGACTGAAGCAAAACAAATGATCGTTATGCGTTTTCTACCACTCGTGTCTACTTAGCAATCAGTTATTATATCCCAAGGTGTCCCTTTCAAGTAGTTTTGAAGAAATGTAAAATCTCAGTTGAATTGATAATTGAGTAATTAAGGGATTAATGTTAAACGGAGTTTTACTTTAGAAGTGCTATTGTTTAGCGGGTTTATATATAAACACATGTGTTTGTGATATGGAACATATTTAACACACTTATACCTTGATGATCACAGAATGTCGATTAGTTCATACATTGTATGTGTTCATATTGCCCGTGATCTTGAAATGAACGTTTCAAGAAATGTGTTCATTTATATATAAATATATAAGTTGTTTATTTATGTTTGCATACATTGTAAATCAATACAACTATAGTGTAATGAAATATTGTGCATGCTTATAGCTTTTAATAATTTTAATTATGACTTTGCATTGTACATGAAAATATTTATCAGTTAACACTCTAGTCTACTTGTCTACATGTAAATATATGTATGTCACCAAGTATAAATGCTTAATTTTTGGACTGCAAAACGGATTAGATTTATTATAGCATTATTGTACGTAATGGACGCTTTGTGTTAATGTGAATAAAACAAAAATACAGATTGTTTTAAAAAGGCGGAATTAATAGACGAAATTTAAATGTTTATAACGAAGGACACAGTCAATCATATACGAGAGCTGTTTAATAAACTTGGTGAACCTGTTTTAAGTTCTGGTTGAGAACTATGGGAGTTAAATTATAGTGTTCAGATGAAAGAATGCAAATACAGTTCTGCAAACAAGTGTTAGGTGTGAGATTGCAAACACAAAATAATTTCGTTAACGGTAAACTGGGACGTGTTTAAATAAATGTATCGTTTTTGTTTTGAATTACTGGTTTAACATATAACAATCGGATGATGTCAAGTACATACAAGTCGTTTATGATGTGTTATTAAAAAAGAAAATGCGAACACTGTAACTTTCTTGATGGCGAATTTCCTTTGTTACTTGAAAGCCCTGTGTTTAATAATTTACGTAAGCTGTATACAAATAACGTTTATTAGAAGAACACAAACATGCTCAAGTTTATTCACCTGTAACAAACTAATAATGAGAGTAGTTTACAAAACCTATCCATTATTTTGTATTTTTAAAGCTTTTAAATTGGGAGTTGACTAATATTATCAAAGTCTCTCTCCGTGTAATTTCATTTATTTATCTACTTAATATAAACATACAAAATACGATAAAGTGTATACACATTTGTTGTATTATGAAAAAATTCTGAAAAGATTTGATCTTGGTTCTGTTTAAAATTATGTACGTCATTGACCATCTTCGAATATATTGTGCTGTAATATGTGTGTGTTCATTCCTTAAGGCCTAGTGTATGTTGAAACAAACTCTAAATCAACTGCTTCAATTCAATGTTTTTGTTATAATGAGATCCGAGCTGTCTGTATGCATTAACCTTTAACTAACCAGATGTTTGCTTTTAACAAAAACATATTTGCAGTATGTGTGTTTAGTACAAACGTATACATTTATCATAAACAGTTACCGATATGTTGAATGTAAAATCTTATGAACTCCAGATGCGTAAATTAAAATGATCGTGGCCCTTCGGATAATTAAGTGTTATCCTTTAGGGTTACAAAAAAAAATAAACAACAAAGCTAGCATTGAATACAACACAAATGTGAAAATAAATGTTGGAAAAACAATTCACAGTCGTGTTTTTTTTGTAAATAAGTATACATGTTGTTAACCGCTTTATCAAATGACGGCAGTACATGCTGACGGTATACGTGATACGTTTTAGCCGCATTGAATACAAATATAATATAAAATACTTGACATAGTAGATGCTTCATATTTTGATTCAATTCATGAAATATATATTCGTATCATTTAATCAGATGTCCTCATTTGCACCACGCGACCTTCAATCATTCAACTGTATCGGACGAACGGACGAACGTGTGTCAAATATATGTTGTATTGTACGGTTCGAGGTTAACATGTTCATTTCAGAGTCAAATCCAATCAAAGAATCTACATGGTATTTAAACTAGATCTGTAACATATTTTCGAAACGTGATTAAATAACAATTAACATTCAAATATGCTTTACAATAATTTCTTAATATTCTCGTAGGCTTATTTCTCGATAAACTAGATGTGTACAGCTAAGGTTACACACAGTCATTAAATAATGCAAACACTGCGCGGATTTTGACGAGTTAATGTATATTGAGCGTGAATAATGCAAATATCTTACACATGTTATAGGTCTAGAAGATTATTTATGAAAGTTTATACAAGTTATGTTCAATACTTTGATATATTTGTACTCTTAAACAGCCGGCATATCCTCATTTGACTCGCCTAGCGGCTCGTTCAGTATGGAATGTCTGCCGTGTATTCGTACAAATAAATCTGCATATTGTACACAGCGTTGTTTAAAATAAAACTAATATTACCATGTTTCTGTAACCAATAAATTCCGACATTTAAATGCTATAAACTGTTTTGTGTTTCCATATCATTCTGATAGCTGGACGACCATTTATGTCATAACAAACGCAGAGCAGTGTCACGTAGTCGCTTATTGTTCGTTTTCACGTCATGCGCATATTGCCATAATGACGAGATTCGCATCAATTACATTTTGCTACATTGCGAATAGGGCAAGTCCGTCCCTTTCCAATAATATCAATTACTCCGTATAAGGTGAAACGAAATATTCAACAACAACGCCATATACGAATTCTAGTCCAATTTAATATCTATTATAGTTCATATTTTCAGTCATACAATTACATTCTGATAACTACATGATTGGATCTTTACCGATCCGTTCGCCTCGAAATCTGTATCAAGTGTCTTTTTCCATCTGTTCACCTCTAGATCTAAATGCTAACTGATTATTTTCCTCCAACATTTGCCCCGTGAAACTCAGTTATGAATTCCATTGGTCAGTGTTCTATAGTTGGTTGGCTAGATTACTAAAGATACTGAATCAATGAAGCCCTGCGAACAGGATAAACAGACCACCCAGATATTTACAAGCTTTATCAAACCTTTTGATGAGAGATTTTACTGTATAAACACTTTTGCTTGACCAATACAAACATACCCGGCCTTGTGTCAACTATACTATTCTTTAATCTCTCCCTCATCGATAAGCTTATTTGTACATATCTGCACTTTGTGACTGTCATGTTTACTGGCCATTGATAAACTGACCCGCATTTTGAACCCGTTTCTACATGCAAGAAATCAACCCAAATATTTTAAACACTTATGATGACAAAATCCATTTACAAATTCCTATCATATTATTAATGTCTATCTGTAATTAAATATAACATAATGTTTATGTTATATATGGATACATAATTAATTTATGTATTAATCTATGTTACGTTACAAGCGCACTTA
>VMBQ01000896.1:52684-103053 GCA_007657795.1 Dreissena rostriformis | reverse complement strand
TGCAAAATTTCTCTGCACATATTTATTTTCTTATTATTTTTTTATTTTAAAACCTATCAGTGTAAAATTATTCAAAACAATTCTTAAAAAAAAATATCATGACGTTTTTTTTTTGTTTTTTTTTTAAAGTCCCCATTCTTTTTGCCATAATTTTAGAATAACTAACCTGTTTCCATGTCGCGCGTTGTGTTCTTTTCTCCCGTGATAATTAATAATCCGTATAGTGTTTTTTTTCTTTAACTTCTCGGTTCGTATCCTAGTCACGGCACCATAAAAGTTCTGTGTGACGTAATTAATAATATTGTTCATTGAAGACACACATAAACAAACACCATTTCTGTTGAATATTTTCGAATACAACGCTTGCTAATGTTCGTGAAATACAATCTAACAGCGTGGCGGGCCAACGTGGCCGCCACGACACGAAAGCGTGACCGCTATATCTGATTGTCAAATCTAACCGCAGAACCTCACTACTCACTAAAACACTGCATTTTATCCCCAGGTTAATTTACATAAAATCTACTTGTAATTTCCATTGGTCACCAAGGTCCGGGCTTATTACGGATTGGTTGACTTATTAGAATGTTCTAGAAGGAAAATCTATTCATGTATTTACTTGCTTGGCAAATATACTGAAATCTAATCAATTTATATTGGTATATAATCCCGTTATATTTGTCAGTACCATAACTTGTGTATCCTATGCAAATAGGTGACCCTCTCATCTGTGCTGTTTGATGACCATGTGTGGGTACTATTAATCTTGTGTCTATATGCTGACCCTGAAATCATTGTTAAGTATATGGTCCTTCGATTCCTTTATCTAAATGACTTTTATTGATCCTTCTCTAAGAAATGATTTGTGAAATTATGGTTGGACCTGCAGCTATGTTACAGCAGGATTCGGTAATCATCACCATTGTATGAAAAAGATTGATTACATGGCATACAGACATTCTTATTTGTTTTTTGTTGTTTTAAGACTTATATGCCGATTTAATTTGTATTATAAATGTGATTTGATTATGTGTCTCTCGCGCGATCCGATATCAACAGGCCAGACTGATCAAGGATCTAGCGATTGACTAGCATACGATTCTATCTCCAGAATGCAATGTATACGAGTTTATATGCAGCATGCAATAATATTAATGAACATGTTATGTCGTAGTTGTTTTAAATAGAAACAGTTGTATTAAATCGCTAATTAATGTAAATGGTTTGTATTCAAAGTTAAACGATTGTTCTTGCATGCGTTTAAAGCCGGTAAGCGCTCTCATCACTTATCACATTAGTGATATGCATTATCACTTCGAATATAGTGTGGAATATGTACAATTGTTGTCCGACGTTAACAAGAAAACACAATTAACAGGAACTTGTGGTCATTTATTCATGAATGTAATTTTCAATATATGTTCTCTATATGATGCGCTGTAATTTTAGGTTGTAAGTGTAAATGTTTGTATATAATGCGCATGCTTTAACATTTCTTTCCTTAAGGTTTCTGTGTTTCTTTATTGCAAACCATTGCATGCAAAACACGTTCCATGTTTGCAATTGCTGTTACCCAAGATATAATGTGTTTTTGAAACATTGCTTTTATATGTGGCATTATTCTCTTTTTAAGATGCACTTTTTTTTTTACAACAACATTAAACTATTAGCAAATGAAATAAGTGTCTTAAGCCAGCTATTGTAATTCGAGGTTCAATTTTGTTCCAGAAATCGGGGCTAGGAATTGACAATTAAATTATAGTATTCCTCTCAATAATCTGCTGTTGTTGTGCTCATTGACATATTCAACAAATATTAAAAGTAAACTTTGACATGATTATATCTATCTGTTAAGTGCATGTTTGTAATAACATTATAGTTGGTACGTAGAAGCGAAAATAAACACCTGTGAATAGTGTAGCATTTCGCAACTGTTCACACATGCGTAATAGCGTTAATAACGGCACAAGCAAATAACAGTGTCTTCATATACTATCTTGCACATGTGTCTACCTTTACATTTGGTAAGAAGATTAAAACGAGACTATTAAAAGAACATTTATCGCACCCTAGAACCTCTAATTGCGAAGCTTGTTTGCCTAAGGTTAAACACCACATGTGCTGTTGTTTAATATTTATGCATATGCACACATTTACAAATATTGGTTCGTTTAATAGTTATCATCAATTATAATCTCTAACATAACAAATATTATGTAACTTTTTTCATCGATTATTTGGAAAACACATGCATTACGTACAATGCGTTAACAATACGAAATTGATAGTACAAGCTTGTGTGGTTGATTGATATTTCCTAAGATTTCGCCTCGCAAGATCCCGGGTTAAAATCACGGCGCAGGTATACTTTAATGCAACAGTTTATCTTTCTTTTAAAACTAGTTTAGAGAATCCAAATATATAAGTGTTACAAAACGAGTTATGGCACTTCAAAAATACGGAAAACTGTGACAGTCCCATTATAAGGAATTGTGAAACTGTATATATATCAATACTGCAAATACATTAAGTAATCATGTCATTTGTTTGAAAATACTTAAGTTGAATAGATTAAATGTCTAAAATTGCGTTTATGAACAGCAATTCAATTATGTTTCTTGTAACATACGCTATATAACAAATATTATAAGCAATGTTGTACACGGTTTATATATGATTAGCCCTCGTTTACGGTTAACCGAAAGGTGAACACATTTTCAGAATCTTAAACTTGGAGTATGTTTCAGACACTGTTGTCCCACATAATTTGTTTGGACCCATGCAAATCAACTAGTATAATACGGAGAAATTGCCTACTATAAATTATACATCGCAGATTTGTAAAACAACTGAAACATGGTAATAAATCAGCCTTAAATTATGTTTTCACCATCATCTAAATATTAAGATTGTTCAATATTTGTCACATGTTAAAGCAAAGTATGATAAGAGTTTGAGTAAGAGTGGAAAACACATTTTTGGGGACTAATTATTCAAACGTGGTATACACAAAGAGCCATAATTATCACATTGTCCACCATAAACATTCCCTCGTTATCAAGCATTTATAAAGTATGTTTATTCCGTTTCGAAGATGATATTAACGCACAAGCTTCGTTACATAAAGACGTACAGACGGACAAGTGCATTGCTTTATGCCACCCAGTTATTCGGGACATCATAACAAACAGAATATCTAAACATACACAAACACATAAACAAACACAACACATCATGAACCAAGAGACAAAAACGACAAGGATATATACTCGCGTGTCATCAAACAACGCTGTCATCAATATTGCCTTATATGTCCATGAGCAGAATCATTCAGACGAGTGCTGAAGTCAATTTCCAGAAAGCATTTATAAGATTGTCAATTATTAAGAACGGATGCAGCAAAAAGCCTATCAGATAAGTTCCGGTGATCGCTCGTCAAAAGAAGACTAGCCAGTTGGCAGCTTCCGTTATCTTAAGACAGTATTGTCCACATTGCGTATTTTTTATTCAACAGAAAATTTATGAGTATTGAATCATCACATCATGAATAATATTTATGTTTGTTTTATGAAAGAATACATATTCCGAATATCAATAGCACATTGTATATTAACACCGCGGCAACATGGGGATTGAGCACAAGGAATATTTAAACCACGTGAACATATCAATGGAAACTCTCCTAAGTATATCGAAAAAAGATAAAACGTGAAACACAACTATGGTCATCACAACGGAATAGTAAATGCAAAAATGGGGCTTGAAACAAATAAAAGGACATGTCGATACTTCAACTGCACCAAGAATTACATAACACGCACTAATCCTCGTACATACAACCAAAGCATGCATCTGTAAATGGTATACCTTAGTTAGTGGTCTCGTCTTAATACTTACTAGAAACAGGTAGGTCATTATATATGGTTGGTCTACTAGGTTTTTAGCGCCGATCCCAAGGTGTATATAGTGCACTTAAATCTCTAATATCTCTTTAATTTATACAGTTATTTGATTCTTTGAGTATAATTCATGCTTTTCAAAGTTTATTACAATATGTTATTGCTTCCAGATAAAAAAAACTAAACATAAATATTAAAAAAGAAAAGACTAATCCCTACACTATATTTAACAATGGCAATACAACAATAAAACACAATGGCGCCATACTCCGTACAATGAGGAACACATGAAAGGCTGTCTCACTTCAAACCTGTTTGTGTTATTGCTATCAGTGATTTTACAGCGGGCATGGCCGCACATATTCCAATCTTATTTTCCACATACATGTGCTTAACCCGATTTGTTTACGATCAGTTTATACCAGTGTTATGTCAGTTATTAGACATACTGTTTTAAATTTATTCGTTCAGAATACCGACGAACTAAAACTGCATTTGATTTAGTTCTGAGACCGTCATTGGTGGTTCAAAAGAATGACTATGGTCAACTACAATAACGGCGATTTTCCTATCGCTTTCTAATAGACTAGACATATAATTATGCGTCGATTGAAATGAGTCAACATATTTAAGAGCATTGGCATCTTGCTTTCATTCGCAAAATAGATGTTCCTAAATATATTTTGTATATTTTTGGAATTTGCACGAATACTCATATATTCGTTGGATAGAGAATACCATTCCAAAATATATTAATTTAGTCCACATAACCAGCACTGTTGCTTGATCTGTATGATATCAAGAAAGTGTGTCCTCAGTTCTTTACTAGTTCTCAATAAAACAGTTGAAAGAACTTCGATTAACTACAACGGAAAAAGGAAACTGACTGTCGGGTACGGCCTGGTAATCGATGCTCGAAAGAACATATCCAATATAGTTGCATCCGGTATCTTACGATAAAATGATTGAGATTTTGAGCGTTGTTTTTTTTCTAATTTAAATTATTTACTTTTAGGTTATTTGAATGATGAGTTATCTGACTGATTGGTATTAATGATTAAAATCCTCATCATGTCATTTCTACATTATTTGAACTGTGCACACATTAAACTTTGACCTCACGTTAAAAAACGTATACTCTTGAAAGCAGAACATGTTATGACAATGAAGCATTTACAATTCAAAGCTGAAAAAAAGCGGAAGCACTAAGTACGTATGCAATATACTTCCTAATGCTTTTGGTATGAACGCATACTAGTTCGTAGTATTTGTTTCAATATATGTGTGAGCATTAGGTATGTGTGCGTCTTGTCTACAACCTTTGCTTTATGTTGCACTGTTAGGTCAATGGAGCCTTGCTTCAAAGTACGAACGCCATGATACAATCATATTCCACTCCTGCTGATGCATCTGCAGTTTCACGGTTTGTAACTTTAACCTCGATTGTTTTTTCTTTTAAAAAGACAACTTTTCATAAGCTAAGAAGTTGTCATGAAGTACTCCCCGCAGACGGAGTAGAGTATCTCCTTTGCACGCCTCCTTATATCTACCTTATCCTGGTCAATTTTTCTTCTTCATGCTTCAGCATTTCTAATTCCTCATTCATCCCCAGAGGTTGCTGTTCATCTATGTCTTCTTCGTCATCAGGCAGCTGAAGGACGCCATATTGGTTCACTTCTGCTTCCGTCATCATCTCTAAACTCCTTGTTTGGTTCGTCTCAATCCCTACGAAAGCCCCTTTTTCTGCCTTTCCTGACATGTGTAAAGTTGTAAAGTCTATTCTTTGTGTGTCCCTTTGTGATCGATTGCTCATTATTTTATTATTATCAACAAAAGTCCAATAACATTTGCATAGAGACTATGTTTGCTAGGGAAAGCAACTTTCCTTTTTAAATAATGTGGTTACACTACACTCAATTTACCGACCATTATTTTGAGCACTGTTTATAAAATTGATAATATACACAAGTAAACAAACCGCGAAACAGAATGCTGTTTAAATCTTGAGATGACGTTGCGTTTAACTTTGTTTTTACTACCTTTAAACTGTAAATAAATGTTTGATATAGAGATACTGATGACAACCGACAGAAATCTCTACTTGACAAAAGAATCCTGTCCACAATATTCTTACTTAGAACACCAATAACATTATTTTCTAGTTATTTAAAAAAAACGCTGTGTGTTCGTCTATTACAAAAACTAGTATGAAACATTCTTCGCGGATCCCGTGCGCACGAGATACCAAATTGACCAATCAGATAAATGGTGAGTTTATATCACCTTTCTTAAAAATATAATCTCGCACAACATGAACTTTTGTCATGAAAATTAAACATTTTAATCCTATTAAAAATAGCCTCTTAAATACTCGTCATATATTGCAGTCATCGTCATTAGTATCGTCCTCTTTATTGTCAGTCGGATTATCTTAATAAACATTATCATTACAATACATCAGTATGTGTTACGTCTCCACCATTAATAATAGGAATATGAACAGTTAATCCTTCCGGCGGGTAAGTACGTAAGTAATTACGCAGTCACCGTTAACGTGAAACTTCAAATAGAAGAGTTATAACCATAGACGGAGCTTAATGCAGCTTGTAATGAGTTTCATGTTACAGTCTTCACATGCTTCACCACGTTTATCGGCATGTCGGCTACCAGAACCTTAATCTTAGTTACAGTTTATACGTCGAGGACTTATTCATGTATGCCTTTATATAAATGTCGTATTAATATTTTACAATTGGAGGCACATTATACAGTTCTAGTTTAATCTTACTATCTCAATTCATACAAATACACAGCCTCATAATACGTATTTATAAGATTCGCATTAAAGTACACAACACTCACGTTTAAGTTCGTAAACAACTCACTGAATTGTGTAGGCGTAATGCAATTGCATTATCTAAAGGCTATATACTGAAGTTCGCATTCTAGTTCGAAAACAAATCAACTGAATGACGTAGGCCTGACAAAATTGCGTTTTTTTAAGTTGATACTAAAGTTTCTGAATTCAAAGGAACACAGATAAAATACAATACCACGTTTTCATCGTTTTTAGTATCGTTTTAAGATAACAATTATCAGAACTAATGGTACGAAAATGATTAATGCAAGCGTAGGTAGGTTCGTAACTGGTCGTTGAACATAAAAGTGCAAGTTCTTTGAACTTGCAGCAAGTTCTTTGAAAAACAACAATTGTGTAGCATGTCGATGAATATAATACAAGGTAGGGGCCGAAAATTAAACAGTTTATCCAGTTCGGAACGAAAACAAAATAGGGTTTGCTTAATCTCGCCCTGTTTTCATGTTCTAAGCTTCACCGGATAAACAGGTTTTATTGCGGCAACATCCATGTATCTTCTGTATAAATGCTGCTTTAAGAATAAATTAAAATATAGACTTGTTCCGTTTCAGATATATCTTATCAAACTAATTACTATTCCTTTACGTCATTGCGTGATTCTTTTTCCTTTTTTCATATCAAACAATACTATGTTCTTGAGACAACCAAATCAATATTGCGTATTTCTATTTACTCTACTTGTAGTATATCTTATGTCGTAATTGTAATTCTTTCGGTTTACGGACAAACATTTTGGAATAGCTAGTAGTTTTTTTTACTGTTTTATAATTGTAGTAATACTTAATTGATTTGCATTTACATTAATTTGTTCACAGTTGACAAAATAACAGTGAAATTACATAATGTATGCATTTTATTAAAACATAGCACTACTGAGTAAAATAGGATAAAAATACCAGTTGGTTTATTGATAATCTTCGATCGAAATCGGAAACGAAGATAAAGCGTTTGTGACGCTTGTCATCAATAATTAAGCAAAGACGTGTATTGCCGAAATTGCGTGTAAATAACCACAAACATTCACAAAACTGCATGACCTTGTGGTAACGAGTTTGCTTTTGCTTCTAAAGGTCCCGGGTCGGCACCCCAAGACTGTCACATTTTTGTATTTTATACCATTATCTGGTTATTACAATTATTTAGGACTATTTAAAATTATTGTTAGATTTATACACAGACTACACCGGTTATTCTGGCGCGTGACGTAATAACTTGTAGGCATGGTATATGTATTTTGCGTTCCAGATCATTTGCATTTACAAATCTATGAACCGCTACATGCGATTGTGTGAACCTTGTACATTTACAATATGCATATATTGACAATAGAATAATAACAGTAAGACATACTTGTCTTTATGTCGTGACTGTATTATGGAAGACTTAATCATTATAGTAAAGAGAAAAATCAATAAATACAAGCGCACTAAAGATACTGAAATTCCCTAGGTGATACCTAAAGTCAAAGTAGTGTGACTTGACTTATGATCAATACAGATGTCAGACGACACCGTCTATAAGATGCGAGGTTTCCATAACTACCAACATGTAATACGAGATGAAATAACAAAAGTTGTGCACACACTGAATATCAAGAATTGCAGATTGAATCGTTCACTGCGCATGATCCAGAAAGATACGAGGACAAATGTGTGCGATTAAATTAAAAATAACGCGACAACAATAATAGAGAATGCAATAACTACTATCTCTGAAACAATAACTACTACTTCTACAAATCATTAAAATTATTAAAACTGTCTGGTATCGATCAAAACAATGAGAGAGGATTTTACATTAACCCTTTGCATGTTGGGAAATTTGTCGTGTGCTAAAATGTTGTCTGCTGAATTTCTAAAATTAGCATTTTCTTCGATTTGTTTTCAAAGAATACTATCAGAATAGCAAACAGTTTGGATCCTGATGAGACGCCACGTTGTGTGGCGTCTCATCTGGATCCAAACTGTTTGCAAAGGCCTTCAAAATCCGGTTCCAGCACTGAAAGAGTTAACTAAGCAATATAGTTATCTTCAAGTAAACACACCGCTAATAAGAATTTCACGACAACAAAGTTTACCTGTTATATTTGAAGAGTATAGCCATTATATAATATNACACACAATAAAATAATTCGTAGTTGAGTGAATATAACAATATGGTGTTTACACACACACACACACACACACACACACACACACACACACACACACACACACACACACACACATATATATATATATATATATATATATATATATTAAAATTTACTTTTTTGTTTTACTTTTATATTGGAAAGACTGCATTTTTTGTTGTAGAACAAATAGTGTTAATTCTACATTTCTAAATTACTTAAACTATACACAAACAACATAGTTACTTATATATGTACACATATTCAATACTGCAAATACAGATAAAATGAAGCTCAATAAATAGTATCAGTAGTGCAGTCTGTGTTACTGTCAGTTAGTAGTTAGCACACCTATCTGTAGATACACACTTATCTGACATAATATTACTAGTTCCGAAAAAGTAGTCCCTAATCAGGCTGGTGAGAAATTATATGGAATTATTTATCCGATAACGTTCCATATTTCATCACTTATCAATGAATAGTGTTTTTTTTTATGTAATGAAAGTGTTTCAAAACATATACAATTTGTAATTTAAGCTCTTCCTGAAGGGACAAACCCATAATTATACCACGTGGTACTTTATTTCCTTGTATTTATTATATAGGCTCTCACTAAAGTAAATATCAAATTGAGTAAAGAAAAACGTTTATGGTATGACGCAAGGACCATCGACAATCGATCTCAAACTACATGTTCACATGACTGCTCGTATGTAGATACATCACGCTGAAAGAGCTACAATGCGACAAATAAAAAGCCTCAAGACCATTGATGTGGAGTTACAGACACTTTCACAAATGATTTATCTGGTAAGTTCAGGTCGGAATCAATGAACATCGATATGCAAGTAGCTCTGACCCAGGAGAAAAGAGGAAGAGAACCATTTACAAAACTTCATTACCAAATCATGAGCATATAGCTGTATGTAGTCACAAAATGAATAAAGTGCAACCCATTCACACAGCCAGTTGAGGACCATTCTTAGATTTCCGCATATTGTTGTGTTGTGTTATTACATAAATTAGTATCTGTGTATCTGCAAACAATTCCTTTCACTTACTTACCCATACACATTACTCATGCATGGACCAGTCAAGGTGTATCCGATAATGAAATATCTGGACTACTAAGTTAAACGATCTTTTCTCTATCGAACAAATTATGGGAAAATAAGTGCATACTCTATTACAACGTCCTAATAAAACCAGCATTTCTCATCAGCATATCGGGGAAGACATGGTAATATTATCTTCTGGTATTTCGTAACAACATGGAACCATTTTGTGTCAGAACAATATATTAAATCTAAGTCTAGAAATTATTATAACGACACCAACTGTAACACTACAAATTAAATATGTTACATTTGTATTACGCCGAATAGGTGTCAGACAAGTTCTGAGATGTAAAACATGCAATCAAAGGATTGACTCACAATCGGCACCAGATAATTTAAACGAATACTCTTTGTTTGTGACGAAAGGTTATGGAAAAAAAAAATGAAACTGTCATATACATGCTGATATATATATGTATATATGTATGTATATATTGTACATACTTATATTATTAGACTTTAAGTAATATAGGACTCGAAACAAATATATATGAAAACCAGAGTAAGTCCTTTATGTTCAGTATGACACATTGATGAGAAACCTTCCGATATGATTACATATTGCTCTGCTGATCCAGACCACGATGAAACACGCATACTTGAGATCGCTTCACCGTTGTACCCGATGCGGCTTCACAAGTCGAAAGGGACGATTACCAGACCATGTGTTACGAGATCAAGGGTAGTTGCAGTATGTTCCACTCTATTGCAAGTTGTACAAACGCCGCAGCCAGGACAGGCTCTAGTTTAATGAGCGTATACACATTTACGGACAAAAGAAGCGCGGCGGGACCGGCCTATCTTGACTCACTTCTTATATATCCGAAACTGTTGTTTAAAACCTTCAACAACGGTTGTGACTACGGTTCGCTTGCCACGTCTATCCCCTGCCCAAGCAAGGGCACGGGGCGTTGCCAGATTGCCGACTGCGGTATCGCCGGCGGAGGTCACCATCCCCAGTTTGTGTAGACAAGAAGCTCCATATAGCCCAATCATATACAAGCAAAGCCGGGACTGGGTCACCACGGTAAGTCCCGCCGCTGCTCGACATAGTAAGTTCCAGCACCCCTAGCGATGATAAAGCACGTAGTGCCTCTGACGTACTCCAGAAAGTAAGACGAATGAACGCAGTATGAGTTCACCACGTATGTAAAACAGACCGGATTGGTGACTCATACGGACACAAATACAGAAACATTAACAGTGGTGCATATTAGCTCGGAGTATATGAAGACTTTATTTACGGATCACGTCCACATTGAACACTATTCCTGAACGGTTTTAGGTAAATAATAACAAACATCATGTCAACATGTTAATGGCTCAGTTGAAACCGTCATATATGTCTTATCAAATAAGATATGTCGATAGTTTAATTGTTTTGACAGAGATACCGTGTATATAACGAGACAAATGAATGTTTATCAGTCAGGCAATCTCCGTCAAGTGGCAGCTGGAATATGTCTTACATAATTGAATGCAACGTTTGTTGTGTTGTATATTGATAAGTTTTTTTGCATGTATTAATCACGACATATTTTAAGGTTGTTTTTTATCGTTTAAAACATATTTAACGGTTTGGTGATTGAATTGTACCGACTTCAGGGTGGTTTATTATGTAAATGTTCAGAATATTGTACACTTTATAAGTTTAGTCATATTATGATTAAGCACCAGTGCAGACACATGCATAATACACTCACATTTTCTGCTGTCATATATGCGTTCCTGCGCACTTAATTCGCAATGTTAGCAGAAACATATTGGATACGCTGTTTTTAACTCGCAATTCTGTTATGCGAACTATCACGTTTCAAATCGTTTACCTTTGCTTCTGGAAAAGCGGAATTTAATCAGGGAATATTAAAAATGTCTGTTATTTTAAGGTTGTTATTACTTTTGTGGAAATATAATGTGATACAATATTGTATATTGTAAATTAAATATGATGACGCAATTGATTTTTGCGTGTCCAATGGCGACAATTTATAGAAGTTATGCAGGCTGCACTCTTGACGGCCTTTTCTAACATAACGGTCAGGGGGTAACACACATTCGACAAGCTTGTTCGACCATCATGGACAGGAGTTGAGATATATTTTAGAAGGTTTTTGTTTCACCGAAGACATTTACTGGATTGTATGTTATCTAAAATCCGTTATTATCGTTAGAACTGTAATTACATGCATATAAAAACAAAACCAGTCAAGTAAGCATTGTGTATCAATAACATAACCATTTTCCGTGTATTTTTATAGAATGTGTTATCAACTTTATAAAATGCACCGATGTTGTTATCAGACAACCACGACACGTGGTGGACTACTTTTTTTAACAACATCACGTTACAATACACGTTATTAATATATAGCATTTTACAACCATTGTGTGGATCATTAATAATTTATATGTGTAAATCTTAATGATTTTGTTATGGCTTTATTATATTTGACTTTAAATACTTGATTACTTTTTCCATATCGTAATTATGTTTGTTTAGTTTTAATCTGCTGGTTCACTTTGTTGATGATGGTGAACTTTACCTTAGAAGAGTTTGAACTCAATTCAAGATCAGCAGTTACATGTCAATATCCTAGTCGAAAAGCACTAGAGAACCAGGAATCGGAAAAGCTCTACAAATATGTAATGTGCATGTGTTAGAGCAGCTAGTGAATTGGTATATTGGAAATTGCCAGACTGCTAATGTACTTCTATTGTGAAATACATTTAGTTTCGGACGACATTATATTGCTGGACATCTTGAGTAACTCAATGATGACACAGTAGATAGACTGTTCTCAGTACGCATATTTAACAACATTTTAGTTTTTAATAAAGTATATTGATATAATCTGTTCAGCCTGTACCGAACTGTTTACAAATTTGCTTTCATATTTCGCTATAATCTAACATTGTGTCTTTATTATTCCAATAAATAAGGACTCGCATTGTATACTTATGATTATTTCCTTCTGATTCGGCTGTATGTTCTTTTTCTGTATACTTAAAACGCTATATATGTCGAATATTATTATAGTTATGTCTCAGAAACAACTAAGAGAGGGATCATAAATCTTCCCCAAACCATCTATGAACCAGTACTGAAACAACGTGTACAAACCATATATGAACCAGAGTGAGATAATGTGAACATAACATTTATTAACCAGAACTGAAACAACAACAGCACAAGCTGCTGACACGTTATATACAGAACACATCAGATTCAGGCGAGTCCGCATTAGCACGATCACTACGCTTACTCGACAGACGAAATGAAAATAAATGCTTTAAAAATCTTGACTATAAAATGTAAGAAAGAATCGAATATTGTGCAAAAACAGGTCAGTCTTTCTGACTAGTTACCTATCGACCATACAATACGATGTACAAAAGACACATGAATAAGAATCAACATTTTTTATTCGAACAGTAAATGTCTGTGTTAATAAACAATCCTCATACAATAATACGTTTTTCGTTTAACATCAGGCAAAACTTTGTATTAACCCCATACTGATAACATCATCACATGGTGCCAGTGTCAATAAAAGCAAATTAAAATAATCCAGTTGAACTACAATTACCCAGTAGCCAAGTATGCGATAGAGTAAACATAACGATCCTTTAATTCTAGTGTTTATGGAACATCAATTTACTCACTTGTTAACACTTGTGAAAAGCTACTTAATGCAGTCGGTTTGACCGGGACAATAATATATTGAAAATGCATGTATTATTTGGAGGATTTCTTCAATAAAAAAATGTGTTATTAATACAGTCAAGAACATCGACGTTTATTCGGAGTGTAAGGTTTGAATTGATCGTGAACGTTCAATGCAACTACCATGTAATAAAAATTGGAACCATGAATTTATTTAAACACTGAAAAACTCTTGTGAACGTCTGTCAAGCTTTAGTTTAAGACAGATGACCCATCGCCTATGTCAGTACCATCAGACATACAACACATTAATACAGATACAAGGTTGAAGACGTTCAACAAAATAGAATGAGTATCATCATGTATGATATACTGACGTTTTATTCGTAGCCTTCATTATCAATACAATTAGTAATAACTTCCCTTCAATAACAAGAACAGGGGCATGCAGTCTTGTTTTTTTTAAATAAATATTCACCGATCATGCAATATCTCGGTTTGAAATCAATTTTTTATTGTAGCTTCTACTCCGTAACGTTTCCTTGGTGTGCAATATAATAATTGTACAATTTACATTTACGACTTAATTGTGTTATGATGTTGGTTTAGACACATTATTCGTACTCGAAAAACAGAAAAAACTTAATATGAGAGCTATGCCGAGACTTTGGTAATGTTAATGTTTCTAGACTGATGAGTTCATCCACAAACACCCAAGAGAACGATATTAATTCTTTGATACAGTTAACTCATATCTTATTAGGACAAAACTATCATAAACATTTGTCCGCGGGTTGCAACTTTTGATTAATGACAATATTGTGTATATATCAGAAGCAATTCAAAATTCGGAAACTTAGACTGTACGAGGAAATGTCTAGAGACAAAACTGGCTTTGATTTTTAACATGGATTTTAAACATCTGAAAATCCTGGTTATATGATTAGGGTAGAGCGGTCGGGTTTTTGACGTTAAACATGTTGATCCATGTGAATAACTGTTGTTCACATTTGTCAATCTTGCTGACACGTTTGATAAAGCATGCATGAATACCTAGCTTGCTATTATATTATTGGCTAATATTGTCTAGATCATTGTAAGTAAACCATGAAACATCGTTTCTTCTTGATAAATTCAATACGGATCGAGGCATTATACGTACCGTGTTTACATTTGTTTGTTTCATGCATCGTGCATGCATATTTAGTTGAGGCTGGCAATTGTGATCAGTGGGGTTAAAGCAATTGTTACTTTTTAAAACTAAAATCAAACATGTGCTATTTAATAGTACTGTTAACAGTTCAGTTTGTTTGTTAATGCTCATTCAATATCAGCTTGCAGTGCGACGATTTGTTTGAAGTACAAATTCAGAACAAACACTATTTGTAGTCCAGATTAAAGTGATGTCATTCACTCAAACTAAATAAACACATTTGAGCTGTTTCGTTGAGATTTTCCTCATAAAAAACGTAATTTTTTCTTTCACCCCAACCACTGAAAATGACGGTTGAGTTTTGATTTGTGGCACACAAATAATGGGCGAACGTTTGACCGTCGAATTCAATAGCGTCCGCGCTCCTTACCGCCCACATCAAGTAAACAATAATGTCCTCTTATGGCCCATGGAACTGGCTAGCTCAGTTAGTAATGCGCTATACTACGAATCCGAGGATTGCGGATTTGATCCCCGAACCTGCCATATTACTTGTTGGGCTTAGCCATAAATATTACACATTACAGATTCCCAGTGGTTCTTGAGTAATGATTTCACACCAGTATTGTCGGTTGCAAGGGAACCGGGATACCAGTTATTATCTTTCATTCGCTAATAAATATTTTGTGAACTTTTGCCGAGTATGTGATTGTGACATATTTAAATGGGAGTGTTTGACGGGCAAAAGAGGCTACGACATAATCGAACGTTTACAGTTATACAATAGTGTACGTCGACTTTTGATTTTTTTAATTATGCACACTTAATCAATACTTAAATTACATTGATAATGAATGACATACGATATGAATATATCAATAACATATTACTCACCACCTCGATTGCTTAGCCTGAACGTTTGTCAATGAGAAATACTGGTATTTATCATTTATGAAGCATGAGTTGTGTTTAAAGGACCATATACTTATAATTTCGTTTTAAACATGTTTAACAATTAGATTGACTTCATTATTGAAATTTAGTGATAAATCGAAATATACCCGGGTAGCTCAGTTGGTATAGCGCTAGACTACAAATCCAAGGATCGCGGTTGGTTTATACTTAATCTCATAGTGAATCAGAAAGTTGGTCTGTTTTATGAGTACTGTATAACTAATTCGATAATTATATTTGCAAACGATACTTTTACCGTTTCTCGGAACACGCAACAGGCCGAAAATGATTGACATATCAACAAACCATGTATACTTTATAAAAAACATGTAAATAACTAGATTATGCAGTTACACACAAAATTGCACTGTAACTGTATTTTCCTAGTATAAAAAGTCAGATTATAAAAAAGTTATATACCGATATACGATGGACACAAGTGTGATGATATATTAATGCCTCAATATTTACCAATGTAATACTGTATAATACCTTATACAATTAAACGATTGCCTCTCTTCAAGATCTTCAAATCCGAGCAGTTTAATTTGATACATGTGAGGTAAATGGATCTGCATATAAAGTCAGACAACACTGACGCTTGATGGCTAGCAACCATACCGTAACGTTCTTATATCTCACCAATGCAAATATGCAATGTTGAAGCTATTTGTCTTGTTTAAGGTAACATACTGAAGTCATATTAACGATGGCAGGAATACACATTCGTTAAAAAGAATAACGTAAGATGATTCCACGATATATGACGATACTAAACAAACCAAGTCTATATTATAATTTATTCTTAAAGCAGAATTTATACAGGAGATACACGGATGTTGCCGGAATGAAACCTGTTTACCCAGAGAAGCTTAGCAAATGAACAGAGGGCGAGCTTTAGCAAACCCTGTGTTTTGTTTTCGTGCCGCACTGGATAAACTTTCTTATTTCCGTCCCTTAGTTTCTAGTATTAATTTCATCGAAATTCTACACAATTGTTTTTTCAAATAACTTATTGCAAGTTCAAAGAACGTGTACGTTTATGTTCAACGACCAGTTTTTAACCTACTTACGGTGACATTAATGCGTCATCATTTTTCGACCTATTATTTTCTGCTCATTCTTATCTTAAAACGACACTAAAAACGATGAAAACGTTTTATTGTATTTTATCTATGTTCATTCATATTCAGAAACTGCAGTATCGACATTTAGAAAACGCCATTGTGTCAGGCCTACGTCATTCAGTTGAGTTGTTTTCGAACTAGAATCCGAATTTCAGTATCGCCGTTAGATAATGCAATTGCATTACGCCTACTACATTCAGTTGAGTTGTTTACCAACTTGAACGTGAGTGTGCTGTACTTTTAATGCAATTCCTATAAATACGTATTATGAGGATGGTCATTTGGATGCATTAAGATAGTAAGATTACACTAAAATTGTATAATGTGCCTCGAATGATTTGATAATACATTCATATTAAGGAATACATGTATAAGTTTGCGACGAATAAACATTTTCTAAGTTAGGGTCAAGTTCTGGTGGACGACATGCTGATATACGTTGTTAAGCATGTGTAGACTGTTACATGAAATTCATTTCATGCTGCATTAAGTTATGCTCTGACCATGACCCATGGTTTAAACACTTCTATTCGAAGTTTCAATTTTCAGGTGACTGAATAATGACTTACGTACTAACCCACCGGAAGGATTAACTGTACATCTCCCTATCATTAATGATGTAGGCGTAACAACTATTGTAATGATGATGCTAATTTGGATTATCAGACTGACAATTAAGGAGTCGATGATAATGACGATGACGACGATATCTGACGAGTATTTAATACAAAATGATAACATATTGTTTCATGAATACAAACAATAGGCGTACACAAACATTGCTAACCCTTTTTCATGAACATTATTTTATAATCATAGTTAACCTGCAAACGAATACAATCATCAAACCCACGACATCGTAACGTATGTTTGATAAATGGAACCTACTTCCGAGTAAGAAGATATGAGGAGGCGTGGGCAGGAGATAGTCTACTTCAGCTGCGGGGAGTACTTAATGATAACTTATGAGCTTATGTAAAGTTATGTGTTTTTAACAGAGATAACAATCGAGGTTTAAATTACGGACAGTTCATGGGGTTCGTACTTTTAAGCAAGGCCCCATTAGCCAAACAGTGAAACATTAAACACATGTTCAAGACAAAATGCACACAAACTCAATGCTCACACACACATTGAAAAAATACTACGAATTATTATGCGTTCATACCAAATGCATTTGGAAGTAAATTTGCACTAAGCGCTTTTGGATATAAAGATTATTTGTTTCAAAGCAACTAATTTTACTTTATATACATACATAAGAATTGCAACTACTGCGTTCATGCTAGGCAAGTAAAAATGTTATAAATACCATTTCGACAAAATACCTTTTTGAAAATTAAATAACATTTTCTTAAGAAAACAAAAGTGATCAAAAGCTTCGATAATAGGGATACTATACGTTTTCGAGGGCATGATCATCTGCGGGCGCTCAATAAATCCGTTCTGGATTTTGAGAGCGCCCGCAGATGATCATGTCCGAGCAAATGTGTATTTTCGCTATTATTGCATAAACAAATCACACATACCAAAATAATGAAAATAACAGTGAAAACAATATGTCTTGTTCATTCGACATCGACAAAATAATTCGATTATTTCATATGACGTCATACAGTTCAAGGTTGTGTTTTACATATGCCTCACTCGGTCATCATCAGAAATGACGAGGCTTTACCTTTGGATAGGCAGTTTTCGATTTAAAATTTGTGGATTAATGCAAATTTGAAATGCAGCCGCGCAAAGTAAGAAATAGGGAATTATTTTGTCGGTATCGAATGAACAAGACATATTGTTTTCAATGTTATTTTAATTTACGGATATGAAAAACACATAACAGGGCTTGAACGACATCGCCTTGTTAATACATGATTTCTCCCGTTCAAGCCGTCCGTTTGCCAAGTTTCTGCACCCCGCCAGAGGGCATTATAGACATAGTTTATGCAATAATATATAATCCACGTCATACACGCAGTCTAGTCGAGAGTTATCATGCAATTTTCGCACATTGTTACTTGAGAACATTTGTGCGAATCTGAATAAACATCAATCACCCATGATTCTCTGACAATTATGGACCACCGGCTGATTTGGTATCAAAGGACAGCATGATCTAAACATTTTTTGCTAATTGTTTAATAAAAAGCGCGAGTAAAATTATGCGGAAATGTGAAAACATTTAATCCGCATTTTGTTAATATTATGGGTTTTCGATGAGATAAATAGGTCAATTTGTCATCAGAGCAATGCGTTGACATACCGAGGAACATAGAATTGATACCTAATACGTGCTTGTTAAATAAAGATTAATTGTGAAATGATTTGGAAAGTAGATAGTTTAATATTGTTTTATTGTGTGCAATTAGTTATGTTTTAATTTGAGAGTGATATTTCTCCTTTAATAATAGTTAATCCAATCGTGAATAATCATAATAAAATGTCTATGAGATATTAACATATGCATGTGCATGTGGTATTCAAAAAGGAGCATAGAAGCATTCCTTTGTACTAACATATATGTTTTATGATGTTCATTATATCATCCGTTACCTGTATCACTTTAATTAAAGTACAATAGTGGATAAAATAGAGATGCCCAAGGATACAATATGGCAGAAAACAATTATCAATTCGTAAAGTGCAGAAATGATAATGTCGATGTCTACAGAATATTGTAAGGAAATATATAAAATATACAAAAATAAAAATTAAAAAACATACAACATGTTCGATAGCCATTGCGCTTCTGTGAGTTGATACATGAAGCCATGCACTTCACAAGAGATAAGCTAAAGTCCATACCACTATGTTTTAATGCAGAGGTAATTTAAACTAGTTCATTTCAAACAATATGATTGGAGATCACACACATTCTTAAAGTGCCCCTTGATATAAAGATGTTGCAACAGCAACCACGGTTTGTCGCTTAATAGTTCGTGTTGAATTGTTCGTTCTTAATAGTTCGTAATGAGAACGAAAGGAGTGTACAAAACATCAAATCAAAACATAGTAATCGATTAAAGAAGTTGATCGCCGTTTATTCATTGAAAACACATTTTATAAACGACTCGATGGCGTGAAATAGAAATATAGTTATACTTTTAAAATAATAAAGAAGTCGCATCAACATTCGATGTCAACTAAAATGCTTCAAATATAGTATTTGGTATTGATTAAAGACACAAGAAGCTTTCAATCAAAAGGTGAAACATGCCCGAATATTTCTGCTATGTTGGAGACATAATTGAAAGCCCCATATCAGTTTTACAAGACCGTGGTTGAGGCCATATCGATTCCATCAACTGTTCGACGGAACTTAGCGTCCACACTCTTTGAAGCGAGCAAGCGCAATACATATATTTTCCGATGAGAGCGCAAGGCGCAAAATAACTAATTATTTACACAGTTGTTGAAAATGTACGCCAAACGCATTCAGCGCATAAAATGCTGCCATTGTTTGCCGTGTAACTGTTTAAAGACCAATAAACATTAAATGTCGTATATTTGGATTTTGGATTTACAAAAATTAATTTAAAAAACAACAACAAACCTGCTTACAATATCCGGCTAAGTGAAAATGGACTATTCGGCCGCAATAAAATACATATATATTTTTATTTCATTTTACCAATTGTAGGTGTTTCGATGCCGACGAACATCTGATACATTTGTCATGGCGCTCGTATTAATCAGCTAGTTCGACACATTGAAAACTGGATTGAAAACATCACTGACACAGGCGATATGGATGATCCATCTTATTCCGGAAATCAAAATTGACTTGAAGAAGATAACAGTGAGTTAGTTATTGCACTTGTATTAAGTATATGCGATCATTTTACTTTGTTTTCAAACCAGATTAAATTATGATGAATACAAAAGTAGAATACGGGTTTAGAATAACACGTACCACAAAAAAGTAAATAGAGTGTAATTTAAATCTGCTGTTATGTTGTACAGCAAAACATTATTTAATGTAAATTCCCACAAGTTGTTTGTAATTCGTTCATACTTAACATACACATAATATTCGATTTCCAAAATTTGCAACGGGCCATTATCGGCGTAAATTTGTTGTTCAAGTTCATCAAAGTAAACACTATTTTATTACTGATACGATATCAAGCGTGTTCATTGTTTTTATATAAAATTCCTATGTGGATATCATGTGGATAACACACGAGCGCAGTTATTTAAAACCAAAAAAATAACGGCTTTCAGTAAAGTGCAGATACAATTACTTGTATGTCAACAACCGTGGCTGATTGACTTTATAACGGATCCTAGTACTAGACTGAAGCCTGATACAGTGGGTTTAGTTATCAATATGAAGGATGGTTTATGCGCAAGTTGTTTTGCTATTGTTTCCTGTAAACAGTTACTTCACGGAAAATTCCCAATTGTGTTACATCATCATCATCACACTCAATACCTCAAATGCACTGGGCAATCTATTTTTTTTTTCTTTTAAATACTTCTGATGGAAAAAAGTGCGCATATTGTGTCGCTACGTGATTGGGTTTGTCGCCTAGGAAAAGTTCATCAAAAATAAAGATAAAACTTATATTCACTTATGCACATAACACACACTATGTTATATGTGTTTTTAATATTAATTAAATGTTTTGCATAGATTGAGGCACAGAAGTACATACAAATATATACATTTTAAATAACCTATATATGTTATCAAGGGTTTATAAGATTTATGCGTAAATAACAATAATACATAATTATATTCAAATTAAAACAAACAGACTTATATACAAACATATTTTAGTATTAGCACTTAAAGCCTCATTTAACATTCAAACTGAATGAATATTTCGTAAAATAGTTCGTTAAATATTGTGTGTGGAACAATACATTCCATTTTAATTTCCCGCACCGATATATATTCATACGACACACGAACACTACGATGGTACATGAACATGTGTTGAATATATTGTTACACAACAAACAAAAAAGATTATTTTGTAACCTTATTAAATCTATGTTACCAGACCACATCTAGAGTTGACATGTTGGATATTGCTATAAGGAACACTGTTTTTTTATGAGTAAACGCTATTATACGAAATATTTAATGAAATAATTTACGCAATATTCGGTAATTTTGAATGTAAATGGGGCTTTAATATTTAAGTAATGAGCTTCCAGAGGTTAATAAGATAACCAAACACTGTGTTTCTTAAACACTGATTCAATGTATATAGTTATGCCCCGTTGAAAACGAATATATATATGATTATAACGTCAACATTATGTTTTCAAAAACATATACTTATACGAATATGAACGTGTACTAGTAAATAAAATGTATAATCTGTCTTACAATGACATCATTAATCAGACATTGTTTATTCTAACACGACTACTTTAACGATGATACAGACCTGTTTACAATTGTTTGTTGTATAATGTGTTATGCGTCGTTAGAGAAAATCTGCAGAGACTAGTTGGGATTTTCCAACCGTCTACATGTCTCCGAACATAAATAAATGTCCTGCTGTACAGCACATTATTTAATTAAAAAGAACTATTCCATCGTTTATCTAAAAAGTTTGGCGCTAATGTGTTTTATCGTAAATTGCCATAGTTATATATAGTGTAGGAATTAGTCGTTCATTTGTCATATTTATGTTATGTTATCTTTTAGCAATAACATATTGCAATAAACAAAAGCATGACTTAGATTCATGGAATCAAATAACTGTACAAATAAGATAGATATTAGAGATACAAGTGCACTATGTACAACTAAGGATCGGTGCTAAAAACTTTTATCTATTTTTGGTATACTTAGGAAAGTTTCCATGGTTATGTTCACGTGGTTAAAATAGTCCGTGTGCTCAATACCCATGTTGCTTCGGTGTTAATATAAAATGTGCAATTGATATGTGGAATATTTATTCTTTCATAACACAAACATAAATATTATACATGATTTGATGATTTAATATTCATAAATTGTCTGTTGAAACAAAAACACAACGAAATGTGCACAATACTGTCTAACATATCGGAAGCTGCCAACTGGCTAGTCTTCATTGGACGAGCGATCACCGGAACGTATCTGATAGGCTTTTTGCTGCATCCGTTCTAAATAATTGACGATCTTATAATTGCTTTCTGGAAATTGACTTCAGGACTCTTCTGAAATATCCAGCTTATGGCAATATTGATGACAGCATTGTTTGATGACACGCGAGTATATATCCTTGTCGTTTTTGTCATTTGGTTAATGATGTTTTGTGTTTGTTAATGTGTTTCTGTTTGTTTACATATTATCTTTTTTATGATGTCTCGAATAATTGGGTGGCATAAAGCAATACATTTGTCCGTCTGTACGTCTTTACGTAACGAATCTTGTGCTTTAAACTCATCTTCAAAACGGAATTTGCATACTTTATAAATGCCTGATAATATGGGATTGTTTATGGTGGACAATCTTGTGATAATTATGGCTGTTTGTGTATACTACGTTTGAATAATTAGTCCCACAAATAACATGTGTCACCTTCCACATTCACTTTGGTCAAACAGGTAACCACTTCGACAGGCTAAAGGCTCAAGAAGAAGTTTGAGTATGTATACATTATGAATTACACAATTATGGTTGTGCAAACTAACAAACTACTTGTTTTACTAATTGTTCAAAAATATGTATAAGTACAAGTGGTTTGTTGCATCTAGCCTAAGTATTTACACTAACAACGTTTTATTGTAAATACATGTGTTTATACAAAAAGAAACAGCAGTGTTATCATTTGCATGAATTATAAAAAATGATAGACAGAACAAATATGTTTAATATATTCTTATTTAACATCTTAAGAAATAAATAATGACACATATACAGGCAATGTAGTGAAACACATTTTATCTTGGGTAACAGCAATTGCCCACATTGAACGTGTTTTGCATGCAATGGTTTTTAATAAAGAAACAGTAGAAATCATAAAGAAAGAAATGTTAAAGCATGCACATCATATATAAACATTTAAAAGTATAATCTTAAATTACAACGCATCATATATAAAACCTAGATTGAACATAAAATTCATGAATGAATGACCACATGTTCCTGATAAATGCGTTTTCATGTTAACGTCGAACAGCCATTGTAGATAGTCCACACTATATTCGAAGTGATAATACATATCACTAATAAGATACGTGATAAGAGCGTGTACCGGCTTTAAATACCTGCAATAGCAATCCTTTAACTTGTAATACGAGCCATTTTCATTAATAAACGATTTAATACAACTGTGTGTTTATTTAAATAAACTACGACATAACATGTTCACTAATATCAGTGCATGCTGCATATATACTCGTATGCATTGCAAGCTGGAGAAAGAATCTTATGCTAGTCGATCGTTAGGCTCTAGATCAGTCTGGCCTGTTGATTTTGGATCGCGCGAGAGGCACATAATCAAATCGCATTTATAATACAAATTATATCGGCATATTAGTCTTAAAATAACAAAAATAAATAAAAATGTATGTATGTTAAGTAATCAGTTTTTGCATACAATGGTGATGATTGCCGAATCCTGCTCTGCGTTTGTTATGACATTAATGGTCGTCCAGCTATCAAAATGATATGGAAACACAAAACAGTTTATAGCGTTTAAATGTCGTAATTTATTGTTCACAGAGACATGGTAATATTAGGTTTATTTTAAATAACGCTGTGTATAATATGCAGATTTATTTGTACGAATACACGGCGAACATTCCATACTGAACGAGCCGCTAGGCGAGTCAAATATGGATATGCCGGCTGTTTAAGAGTACAAATATATCAAAGTATTGAACATAACTTTCATAAACTTTCATAAATAATCGTATAGACCTATAACATGTATAAGATATTTGCATTATTCACAGTCAATATACATTAAATCGTCAAAATTCGCTCAAGAGCGCAAGAGTTTGCATTATTTAATGACTGTGTGTAACCTGAGCTATATGCCTTAAGTTTATCGAGAAATAAGCCCACGAGAATATTAAGAAATTATTGTTAAGCATAGTTGAATGCTAATTGTTATTTAATCACGTTTCGAAAATATGTTACAGATCTAGTTTCAATACAATGTAGATTCCTGTTTGAATTTGACTCTGAAATGAACATGTTTACCTTGAACCGTACAATACAACATATATTTGACACACGTTCGCCCGATACAGTTGAATAATTGAAGGTCGCGTGGTGCAAATAAGGTTTTTGATTAAATGATACGAAATTATATTTCATGAATTGAATCAAAATAGGAAGCATCTATTATGTCAAGTATTTTATAAAAAATAAATATTCAATGCGGTTAAAACGTATCTCGTATACCGTCAGCATTTACTGTCGTCATTAGATGAAGTGGTTAACAACATGTATCCTTATTTACAAAAAATTACAATTGTGAATTGCTTTTTCCAACATATATTTTCACATTTGTGTTTTATTCAATGCTATCTTTGTTGTTTACTTTATTTGTGTAACCCTAAAAGATAACACTTAATTATCCAAAGGGTCACGATCATTTTAATTTACGCATCATATGTTTTTGTTACAATGAAACATCTGGTAAGTTCACTTACCCGCTAGGTTAATGCATACAGTCATATCGGATCTCATAACTACAACAACATTGAATTGTAGCAGCTGATTTATAACAGAAATAACATATAACGAAGAAATATTTTCTAAGTAAAACACTGAAAATTGCTTTTCCAATGTGCATATTTTTGTTTGATTCCGTGATGTCTGTGTTGTTTATTTTGTTTTGTAACCCTACACTTGATTATCCAAAGGGCCACAATCATTTTAATTTACGCATCAGGAGTTCATAAGATTTTACATTCAACATATCGGTAACTGTTTATGATACATGTATACGTTTGTACTGAACACGCATACTGCACATATGTTTTTGTTAAAAGCAAACATCTGGTTAGTTAAAGGTTAATGCATACAGACAGCTCGGATCTCATTATAACAAAAACATTGAATTGTAGCAGATGATTTATAACAGCAATTAATAGAGTTTTTTTTCAACATACAGTAGGCCTTTATGGCATGAACACACATATATTACAGCACAATATCTTCGAAGATGGTCGATGACGTACATAATTTTATACAAAACCAAGATCAAATCTTTTCAGAAATGTTTCATAATAAAACAACTGTGTATACACTTTATCGTTTTTTTGTATGTTTATATTAAGTAGATAAATAAATGAAATTACACGGAGAGAAACTTTGATAATATTAGTCAACACTCAATTTAAAAGCAATTTAGAAACACAAATTAATGGATAGGTTTCGTACACTATCCTCATTATCAGTTTGTAACAGGTTAATAAACTTGATCATGTTTTTGTTCTTCAAATACACGTTATTTGTATACTGCTTACGTAAATTATTAAAGGCCCTATAAAGGTGACGATCCGTAATTATTTAACGATTTTTAAATATTGTTTTCATATTTTATTGATAAAGGTTATCAAAAAACAATATATATATATGCTATTGGACATTACCATGAAAAATGAGCAATTCAAACTGTTTTGAGCTCAAAATACAGTGTGCTCCAAGTCAATTGTGTTAACAAACAATCAGTTTATTTACATCGCTGTTTACTCGGGAAAGTGAAAGTGACTCAGGTCAGCAAAAATATAACGTTGATTTTCAACGTTTCCCGGTATCACTCACAAAGTAGGTCTCTTCTAAATGGTTAAAACGTTTGCTGTGATCTAATAAATGACTTTCTGCTGGTAAAAAGTTGTTTAAAATAGAATTAAAATTGAATTTTCTTTCGGCTATTTTTAGCATACGTCACCGCTTTGAGGCTACATACCACGTTAGTTGCAAAGTTGTAAACATTTCTTTCAATTATGAAACGGGTATATCTTCCATAATTCTTGACAACGTTGCACATAATTGTGTTATTAGCTTTTTTATGCAAGAGTAACTGAAATCCGGTAAAAAATTAGACCAGTTTATATGCAAAATAATTGGATTTGTCACCTTTATAGGGCCTTTAAACACAGGGCTTTCAAGTAACAAAGAAAATTGGTCCTTAAGAAAGTTACAGTGTTCGCATTTTCTTTTTTAATAACACATCATAAACGACTTGTATGTACTTGCCATCATCCGATTGTTATATGTTAAACCAGTAATTTAAAACACAAACGATACGTTTATTTATTAACGGTACACGTCCCATTTCACCGTTAACGAAATTATTTTGTTTTGTTTGCAATCTCACACACTTGTTTGCAGAATTGTATTTGTATTCTTTCATCTCAACACTACTATTTAACTCCCATAGTTCACAACCAGAACTTTAAAAAGTTTCACCAAGTTTATGAAACAGCTCATGTATATGATTAAATGTGTCCTTCGTTTTAAATTTTGTCTATTAATTCCGCCTTTTTAAAAAAATCTGTATTTTGTTTTATTCACATTAACACAAAGGGTCCATTACGTACAATAATGCTATAATAAATCTAATCCGTTTTGCAGTCCAAAAATGAAGCATTTATACTTGGCGACATACATATATTTACAAGTTGACAAGTAGAATAGAGTGTTAACTGATAAATATTTTCATGTACAATGCAAAGTCATTGTTAAAATTATTAAAAGCTATAAGCACGCACTATATTTCATTACACTATAGTTGTACTGATTTACAATGTATGCAAACATAAATAAACAACTTATATATTATATAAATGAACAAATTTCTTGAAACATCCATTTCAAGATAACGGGCAAAATGAACACATACAATGTATGAACTTATCGAAATTCTCCAATCATCAAGGTATAAGTGTGTTAAATATGTTCCATATCACATACACATGCGTTTATATATAAACCCGCTAAACAATAACACTTCTAAAGTAAAGCTACGTTTAACATTAATCCCTTAATTACTTAATTATCAATTCAACTGACATTTTACGTTTCTTCAAAACGACTTGAACGGGACTCATTGGGATATAATAACTGATTGCTAAGTAGACACGTGTGGTATAAAACGCATAACGATCATTTGTTTTGCTTCAGTCGCAATACACTGAAATCACCTCGTTTGCGCTTTTTGTTTATGTAAGATACATTTTGAAATTACGAACACAATTATAAAACACACTAATTATTGAAATATATTTGAAATACCTCTTTACAAATCTGTATCACCACCATGCCAATTGAGAGTCAAATATATAATATTTAAAACTGCTTAATACGGTCAAGAAAACATCGCCATCAATATAATTGTCATGACAAAACAAATTAAAATATTATGATAATGTAAGAATAATAAATATTATCGTTTACAAATGAACTGCCGTAAAAGATAACACGAATTTTATTTCTGATAATTATTTTGGAATATCATCATTCATATGTCACATATACTTATTATTATTTTCTATTGGTGGACTGAATTCTAAAAATAAAATAGCAATGAGTCAAATGTTTGGTAGACACAGACTAACGACAATAGCTGTAAATACCATAGAATTCATGAATGTATTTATATGTTATAGTTGACGCATTTTATTCCTTTATTTTTGTCATAGTCTTAAAAAATGAAAATACAATATTGACTTATGAAGTCAATAACTTCAAAGTGCCAAATAAGAATGTGTTAAAAGAAACAAATACTTGCGTGTAATATATTATACGCAGTTCGGTAAATGGAGTGTTTAATAAAAAAAAACTAACTTTTTAATTGATGTTTACGTACAGTAAACGTTGAATTGAATGATGAGATTACGACGATAATATTTTAAAAATAAAGACGCAACGATCCGTTTCGAATCCATCTTGTTTATCACATCTGATTAAATAAAATCATCCAAACGCCTTCGCCAATCTCTCTAGCAATCTTTTAAATATGACGGAATATATTATTCTTTGATACTAAGAATAAGAAAAACACATCTTTCTCATTAATATAATATAAATGTTTGCTTTCCATAAAATGGTCTGGCCACTGAGTAAACTTTGATTTATGTAACGTACGGATACTGATTAACCCATTTTTAAATGTTGAATGATTGAATATGATAATTATATTAACCTTGACGTGCCTGACGTTAGAATGTTTACATACAGATTCATATCAATATTGTTAAACACTTTTTATATTTTACAGACTGTTCTTTTCTTGTAGGACACACAGTGCAAATTCTAAATTTCTAAATTACTTATAACATACACAAACACCTTACTTATACATGTACACATATTCAATAGAGCACATATAGATATAATAAAACTCAGTACATAGTATCAGTAGTGCAGCCTTTGTTAGGTTTAAACGACCTATTTGCAAAACTAATCATTAACATATTTGACTTAAACGTGACATCGGATCAAAGGCTTGATTCCAAATTGTTATGTAATTATTGGCGCACGGACTTTGTAACTGACATATGGAATCAGAGCAGCTTTCTTTACATGTGCGTGAAATGGCAGGTGTTTTGAATGATCAACGGATACTTTATCACTGAGGTATGATTTTGTTTTTATTTAATTCCCATGTATGCGATACAAATGCGATTATGTGAAACATTTAGACACAGTAATGTGTCTTTAAATTTAATGCGTACAAATACCATGATGTTTTTGCATTATTTTCGTGCATGTTAGAAATATATTATATCATGTAATCTGTAAAGTGTTGTAAGAATAGGTAAACGCAAATGTTTCGTAATCTAAATTGTGAAATATAACTGATCTGTATCATATGTTTAATGGCAAACTTCCATTATCATTACCATAAACTCCGAAAATATGTTTTACTTCTTTTGAATTTCAAAAATATAACAATAACCTTTATATTTAAACAAGAAATTGTTCTATTGTTCGGTATCGCAAACGCAATTCACATCCTTGTATCGATATTATGGTAGCAGTAAGCAGACATTGAACCTATAAACCGATTATGATTATGCAGATGAACATTCTACAAACATTTCATGTTATTTCAACATAAACTTACAATCCAGTACGGACATAATGTCAAACAGCACATGGCTTAATAATTAATGCTTCATATTCTCCGACCACAATGCAAACATAATTGTATTACATGCCACAAAAGGCGTGCATTTCTCGTACAGTTATGACAGAGTTAACACATACATGGCATATAAATACAAATCATAAAGGATTCAAACACAAGAACTGTGTAATTGAACTTTGTGTGAAGAGAGTAAGTTCATATGTATTATCTTTGGATTATAAATTGATCAGTTATGCCTGTTGGTTACGTTCTGCAAATCTTCACATTAATCACAATTGAGGATGAACTGACATTCAATCTACATACTGTATGTTAGATGAAGTTTGTAAAAGCACGATAATGAATATTATTAGTATGGTGAATTAACGTAACTGCTCATGAACAAGAATAATCATTGACCTGACTTAAAACACAGAAATGGCAGTCAAACTGACATGCAACAATGTTGATGTCAGTATATCAACTTACCCTTTCATTGTACATGAAACATACAGTTTGGCCGCGTTTAATACTTATGCTTATTAATAATGGATGCTTATCAACGTACCAACATGCATATATTCGTCTGTCATGATGTATGTTCATATGTATTATATACATAGTCGTATGTTTGATATGTTCGCTCGTAAACGCATGGTGCTCGGGTACAATTTAAGCGAAAGCTTAAAAAAACAATAACCTATATTCTTATTAGGAAGTAGGTAGTCAAATGTGTGTTTAACGAATACCTCTAAGTCAACGTAAACAATTAGAAGTGGCATACGTTATTTCCTTTGATAAGAAATTATGCACGTACAATTGTATTATCCTACGTAAGGAATACATGTCCTAATTATATCCCTATTAAATGAGAGCTTTTTATTATACGATTATAAAACCTCCTCCAGTATACGACTTGCGGCGCAGCGTGTACATCCCACCACGAATTGTGTATAGTGTATAGTTAAGTATTTAATAAGTGAGTATTTCCTATAAATCAATTCCTGTTAAAGAGATAGTAACTGTACAAGTTACACAAATATTTGCTAGGCTATAACCTGAAACCATGTCGCAATACTTAAGCACTTGATCCATTTGAAGCGGGTACTTTCCGTAATAACTTGATCCTTCGCCCAAACTCACAAACTTGTTCAACGAATAACTCGTCCACTATTAAACGTTAAATATTCAAACGTATATGCGTTGCTTCTTCTGATATGAACACACGTTATGTATTATCATATGCTCAAAATTAATAAACTAATACCCCTGTTAACTTAGAGCTTTACAATATGATTGCAATAACTTGATATATAATACGACACGCGTCCATAAGGATAATCCGTAACAAGCCATAGTGTAAGGCTTAAGTAATTTAATAAGTGACGTCTTGTCACTTTATTTTTCTTTCAAGGTAATAGTGCCTGTACAAGAAACATAAATATTAGCCGGGCACATGATCCGTTGCCCGTAATAATTTGATCGTTCGTCTAGTGCTCTATGAAAAGTGAAATTATCATAGTATGTTTGTTTTATTCCTCCATTGTTATTTTATTCCAGTAATCAAGCAATCTCGTTTATTCGCCGTGGAGGCTATCTAATTAGATTAACATACGATAAGATTCGTTTCTCTTGGTGACCATAGTGTAGGTATAAGCACCTGAACGATGAGATGTCGATTCAACACTGCAATGTCAGCAAACAGAAGTTTGGACGAATATACGTAAACGTTTGTTTTGGAACATTAGTTTTAACTGCATAAATCAGCCACGTCAGTTATTAGTTTTTGCACGGAAAGTGAATGAGTGTTTCATTATTGTGTGTTATAACTAACGATGTTTGTTAAAAATTAACTGACTATTTTTTCTTCTGTTTATGCTACATCGATTTGCTGATAAAATAAGAGACGAACTTGTGTGACATTTCAAAGTGGCATTGATTTATTACCATTGATATTAATATAACACATTCCGCTGATTCGACCTTTGCGAATTACAATCTAGAAATGCTTACTAACGAGACCGAACTGTTCTATAACGATCGCCAGTTGGATATAATTAATAATCATTCTCTTGTGTACAAGCTTCCTGCGATGATCTTCTGTGGCATAATGATGGTGGTAGGCTTACCAGGAATCATGATCGTCTTCTACTTGTATTTCTTCAAATGGCGAAGAAGCACCTCGAGGATTTTCATTATGTTCCTAGCAGTACTTGATATGTTCAACTGTGCAACCATGCTGCCCATGGAAATATTCGTAATGAAAAATTCTTTGAAGTTAAACTACCCGTTCCTGTGTAAGACATTCCGATATGGGACGTTTGTCATGAATTGTTCGTCTGCCTTGATTTTGGTTGGGAAAGCTGTGGACCGATTCCAGCGAATTTGCCGACCGTACAAGCGGACGTTCAGTGAATGGAAGTCGAAGTGTATATGTATTGGTGCAATAGTTGTCGCTATGTGTGTGACGTGGCCATCGCTGTTGCTTTATGGAACACGTACCACTCGAATTTGGAATGTAACTTCATTTTCATGCTCTATACAAAACCGTTACGACGTGACGCCATACCCTTTAGCATATTTTGCTTTGATGACATCTACGACAGCAATTGTGTTTGCGGTTCAGATTATTCTATATAACGCCATTGGAATTCAAATATACAAACGCAGGCAATTCAAGATGAAGAAATGCTCCCATGTAGAGAGGATAATTGATGAAAAGTCAATTACAGTAAAGTCAGATCACGAAAAATCAAACGATGTGAAACGTGAAATCATCTGTGGTACCAATGAGCAATTGACCCTCGATGCTAATCCTAATTTTGAGCTTGCACATACGAATAATACAAACGATGAATTAAATAATTATCATGGTAATGGAGCACGCCATCAGCTGCTACCTATTCCAGATACGATTCTTAAGACCAGTTGTGCGTATTTGGAAATAAAACTAGTGACGAGCCGAACGCTGTTCAAAACTGATCAGCATTAAATGAGGTAAACCAGATAGAAGCCGTAGATGTTGCTAACAGAGAGCAATTGCTACAAGGACCTACGGCTGTTCAAGGTCAAGTTGCAAAGATTAAGAAAAAGACAAAACGCACCCGTTATATGTTAGTAAGAGGTTCCTCCACCCTAACCGCCTCTGGTCGTTACAGGTGTTCGAAATGCGTCACTGTTCCGATAGGACGCTCGACCCTGATGCTGTTCTTTATAACAATTGCGTACGTTTTGAGTTTTCCGCCGTTTTACACACTGGTGATTGTGCGACATATCAACCCGATGTACTTCGCGAACTTGCCAGGAACATCCAATTACTCGTATATGGCCTATTTGGTGTTTGTGATATATACTATCCAGCGCCATTAACCCAATCATATATTCATTCTTTAAGATTCAGTTTAGAAACCATTATAGATAGCTTTTTACGAGGATTGTTTTCCGCAGGTAAAAAACTGAGGGAAATTCCAGAATAATTCCAGAATAAACCGTCGGTATTTAGTGCGTCTTTACTATTTTAGATACACTGACTTAAAGTGACATTTTAATGGCAAAGGTTATAATCAAATATAGATAACTCACAAGCATTTTCACATTAGCCTACAATAAATAATATTAAAAATGCATAATTATCCTTGCTATCTTAACTAAAAAAACGTAGAAATATGTACAAAAATAACCTCCTTATCTACAAATATGTAATCCTGAAAAGCATGCATTGTTTGTTTACTATTTAATACATTTAGTCATCACCTCAATAACTGCAACATTTGTTTACCATAAACATACGTGAAAGTAAATAAAATACCATACATGTCATGAACGAATAAATTTGCTTGAAGTCGCTGCGTATCAAGGAATGTTTATTCAACTGTGGTTCAAGTTTAACTGTTATATTTGAAGAGCATAGCCATTCTATTAGATTGTTGACCGAACACGTATTTCCTCTAACAAAACAGATCTGAATCACAGAAACTACTTCACTGCTCCCTTATCTCAAGATGCGAGACATTAATGTGCGGTTATAATGCATTTGTTTGGCTGGACTTTCGATACCATTCAAATGAGTATGATAATCGCGATGAGTACTCGCTGTAGGAGAACAATTCAAACTATGTGTTTACATATTCGTTTACCGTTTTCACGTATATACCTCATTTAATCTATTATGTGGATTTGAGAAAAACAATTATATTAATGTAACTAACTATTTATTTTCACGTTTGTGTTATTTGAATGCGTTTGATATACAATAATTTATACCAAAACGCGCGTGTATCGTGTGACGAATGTTATTCAACTCTTAGTTGGTTGCACTTTCTTGCTTATATGTCGTTTTTTTATGTAATGTGGCTTCTTCATTTTTAATGCTTTACCTCACAAGACCGATCAAAAAAGAAAGTGTTGGTGAAAACAAAATGATTAACAATATCAGCACTTCTGTTTATAAAACTTTCAGCAACAGCAATATCTGTAGAATCGGCATATCTTTGTTTTACACAAAATTAGACCGGCTACTGGCAGCATCAGAAACAGCAGCAGCAGCAACAATATTTTCCTCAGCAGTAGCAGCAGTGCAAGTATATCACCATATTAAACAGGCCTAGCAGGACTATCACAATCACCAGCAGTAAGAAGTCATAACCATACAACAGAACGATCAAAAAGGCATTGCAAGACCAAAATAGACCCGCTTTAAACTACAATATTAGAATTGATCTTTGTACTATCAAACTATAACTCCGGATAGTATTCAATCTCGACACGTGAAAAATATATGGATTTTATATGTTGAAAATAGTCGGGATAAAGGCTCGTAGCAAATCTGCTCCGGACGAATGCATGCTTAAAGAATTTGGCGGACTATTTCTGTAGTATGAATATGGTTGGTATTTTCTTGTAGATTTTCGTTTGATATTAAGACTTTTCTTAAAAGATGTACTATGCTGATCGATAACATGTTGCCATATTAACAAGACGATATATTTGATTGGATTTCATAATTGAACAGTTTACCCATGAACCTTTAAAAACGCTATTTTAATCTAATGGATTACTAAGGGCCTCACCCCACACTTCTGTTGTCGCTGCGTGGAGATTGTTACCCGCTGAGACAAATACAATATTACGACTCAAACTGCACGCCACCATTACTCATTCAGCTTGGAAATATATCGATACTTATTGATGGAACAATACACATATGTAGGATCTGACACAAGTGGTCATGTCATACCCTATTTTATTAAACGAGTTAAATAATGTTGTTAGTGAGCATTTGGCAATGACCAGTTTAATAAACTGTTTAAGAAATGACAACGTGTGTAAGATGTTGATATCACATGTAATGCTTTCAAATTAGAAAAGAAGATTTATAGTTATTTCAACGTAATGATTAAACACGTCACTTTTTCATTTTTTGACTACATTTGTTCAATTAGGAAGAGTTGTCTCCCTTGCCCTACGTGTACATACTAGTCGTATGAATTGTTATCAAAATACATGAAAAACATTAACTGGAAATTTTGGGAATTTATTTGAATATGAAGACGTATAATGTACATTGGGACCGACATTTAGAGGATTGTCTTCATACAAATAGCCCCATTTTTAGCGTTTTATCTGGCAACCAGGAAGGCTTGTCCAGAAAGAACGTTATATGCATCATTTCCATCTTTACCACACTGAATGAAATGCAATCTGCAGATGGAATTGAAAATCTTCGCATTACGCCCTGCATATACATTCATCTTATAACATTTTCGCCTGTGATCCCCTTTGTGAAATAGACCGCCAACCATTTTTCTTCTGGCGTCTCGGTTATGTGCACGTCTCTCCAGGTGACCCAATGTCTTGCCAATCTGCTTAAAATCTGAATCGGTTTCGGTGCCTGGTGTTTCAAGGCCGCATGTGCAGTATTAATGCTTATTTAATTTATGATTTACTATGAACAAAGAAAATAAATAGAACATTAGTCAACATCAAGAACAATATACATGTTATGTTAATAACAGTCAAAATAAATATATAATATACACATATACAATATATATATATATATTATAGGCTCTACCAATAGACCACACACCCTTGTAGTATCGATAACGTATTTAAAAAAACGTTGTGTTAGTAATTTATGTGTTTTCCAAAGTATCGATGAAAAAAGTTACAAACACTTTATTATTTAACGATTTAAATTGAGAATTACTAATTAGCGAACATTTTTTTTGTGTATGCATACATATGAAAACATATTAAACAACACAATAGTTTGCGCTTAAACTAGCTAAATACGGTTCATAATTATAGGGTTCTAGGGCTCGACAGAATTGTATTAAAAGGTTCTCGTAGGAATCTTCTTAACGATTTTATTTAAATATCACGTGTGCTAGATAGTATATAACGACCATTGTATTTGCTTGTGTCATAATTAACGCTGTAACGCATGTGTAAACACTTGCAAAATTCTTATTCGCAACAAACTCACTATGATGCTTTTACAAACATACACTTAATAGATTTCGATTTCCTCCTATCGCCAAGGCAATTCTTTGTTAAACATGGTTTATATCACCCACACGTGTTTGTATGCACATTACCATCAAACAATAACAATTATGATTGTAAGCTCCGTTCAATTTTACTTCCGTAATAATGTAATTACCAAAGCATAGCTGACGTGATATTTCTTCAAAATGACTTGAACGAAACACATACGAATGTTATAACCGAGTGCTAATTAGTAGACACGTGTGGTATATAAAGCATACCGACCATTTTAGTTGCATCAGTCGGAATAACATGAAATTACATCTGAGCGTTATTTGTTTATGTAAGATCCATTTCTTATGAACATCATACGTTTAATCAGTGGAAAATAGATTAAGGGATATCATTCTGCCAAATCTAATCGCAGCCTAATTCTTCTGTTTACGATCATCAACACATTAAGGACATTCAACTGTGAAAGATCGATCTATCCAGTAGTTTAGGACAAGTTGAAAAACCAGCATCTGTATTAACTGATGAACACAGAGATGTACGAACGGAAAAAATGCAATGCCTTATGCCTTCCACTCCGGGAGAGTGTCATAAACAAAACACGTATACCTTATTATACAGCATAATAACTTTTTAATCCTTGTCTGAAACAACAAGGCCCATACCTGTAACATCTGGTATCTCAAAAAAACATCAAGAAGTTTGGTGATAAACATATGTCTACAAGTATGTGTGCAATTTTGGAACATATATACGCATTTGCTTTTTACAAATATGTTATTCTACTCATGTTTAGCTGTAAAGGCAATACATCCAGTTTTATACAATCGGTATTTGCTGAATACTTAAACTGTCTGACTTGATTCCCTTGAGTATCGAAGTTGCTTTGAACTCGGACGTGTCTTAATGACATCCCTTGGGATCACACATGTCATACCGAGCGTTCTAATAGAAACAGTGGTGATACAGAAGGTAGAGCATCACTGTTGTCAACATCTTATGATTTGTATTCGGTTGTTTAAACGTTTGCCTACTACGCATTTTAAGGCCGAAAACTATCAAAGCCGGTAAGTACTTATATATTACTCACAAATGTTTTTCTTTCTTTTTTAATCGATTGTGCGAGATATTGCTATTTACATTCCCGTATATCGATTTTTTTAAATAATAGATGTTTTGTTTCATTGAACATGATATTATAATACATAATATTAATTGCTATAACTGTAATATTTTTATTGGCATTATTATTATTTTAGAGAACTTTCGTCATTAATGAAATACAACAAAAAACCAAAAAACGAATACGTGAAGTATAGGTCAAATACCTCGTAACAAATCTATATCAACACCATACGCATGGGAGGCCTAATACATTATTTCAAAAGCAGATTAATACGGTAAAGAACAAATCGTCATTTATATTATTGTAATTATCAAAAACATTTAAATAATTTAATAATATATGAATGAAATATACAGTATTGTTAACAAATGAAATGCCGAGAAAGGAAACAGGAATTTATTTTCAGATATTTTTTCAGGAGTATCGTTATTCCTATTAAAACATGTATAAATAGGGTCTTTTAGAAGACACTGAATTATTTAAATAAAGCTTACTTTTAAAATAAAAAAAGCAATCATTTCCATGTTGTTTTTCACACAGAATAATTAAGATTACATTCAATACTATACAACAAATGCCTCGAAGTACATGTAATATATTACACATTTTATACTGTCGCCATGGTCTTTTAGAAAAAAATAAACTTATGGATGTAATAAATTCAGAATGAGTTGATAGCAACAAATACTTTCATATAATTTTAATAGATGCCAACGTAAAACAAATGTTGACTTGAATGTTCGTTATCACATCTGAATAAATAAAATCGTCAAAACCCAATCTCTCTAGCAATCTCCGAGATATGATTATACGAAAATAAATTATTCTTAGAAAAGAGTTCACAAAACACCTTGTTCTCATTAATGTAATATTACATTTTCTTTCCATTCAACGGTCTGGCGACTGTGATTATCTTGACTTATGAAATGTACGGATATTTATTAACGAATTAAAATAATTCGTAGTTGAGTGAATATAACAATATGGTGTTTACACACACACACGCACGCACGCACGCACGCACGCACGCACGCACGCACGCACGCACGCAAACACACACACACACACACACACACACATATATATATATTAAAATTTACTTTTTTGTTTTACTTTTATATCGGAAAGACTGCATTTTTGTTGTAGCACAAACAGTGTTAATTCTACATTTCTAAATTACTTAAACTATACACAAACAACATAGTTACTTATATATGTACACATACACATATTCAATACTGCAAATATAGATATAATGAAGCTCAATAAATAGTATCAGTAGTGCAGTCTGTGTTACTGTCAGTTAGTAGTCAGAAAAACTAATCATTTACAGATTTTTTACTTAAATTTAACAACGGATCAATGCCTTGATTTTCAATTTTAGTCAAATCAAACAGTTATTTAACTGGACCAGTGAAATCCACGTTGTACTAAAGCACGTTCCAAGCTGCATTGGAATGCTAGCTATCGGAGGCGGTCGCTACTATTGATCCCTCTGCCATGCTGATACAGCAGGTATAAAGGCATCTCAACGTTACCGCGCGGGCAGACTGCTGCAGGTATTTAGACAGACTCAATGTAACAATGTCAGCATGGGCTTGTAACTGACATATATAATCAGAGCAGCTTTCCTTTCTTTTGCGTGAAATGGCAGATGTTTTAAATGATTAACGGATACTTTTCTACAGAGGTATGATTTTGTTTTATTTATCCCTATTTATGCGATACAAATGCGAAATGTGAGACAGTATACACAGTAATGTATTTATTTAAACTAAATGCGTACAAATGCTAATAACATGATGTATTTGCATTGTTTTCGTGCTTGATAGTAATCTATTATATCATTTGTATTTTATTTATTTTACTATATTTATGAATAATCGCCTGTATCAGAAAAAAACTTGTAAAAATCGGTAAACGCAAATAGTTCATAATATAAATCGTAAATTATAAATGATATATATCATACATTTAATGAAAAAGTTTCATTATCATTATCATAAACTCCGAACATAACCTTAACTTCTAATAAAAAATAAATAAAAAATGACAATACCTTTTATATTTAAACAAGAAATTGTTATATTGTTCGGAATCGCATACGCAATTAATATCGTTTGATCGATATTATGGTAGCAATATGCAGACATTGAACATATAAACTGATGATAATTATGCATTTGAACCTTCTACAAACTTTATCATTGTTATGTCAACATGAAACATAATCCAATAGGGACCTTATTTCAAACAGCATACTGATTAACTATTAATGTTTCATATTCGCTGACAGCAGTTCAAATATAATTGTATAACATGTCACAAAATACGTGCATTTCTCGTTCAGGAAAGACAGAGTAAACACATATACACATGTATGACACAGTAATACAAATCATGAACAATAAAAAAGAAAAACTTTGTTATTGTAAGTTGTGTGAAGAGAGAAAGTTCAAACGTGCTCTCTCTGAATTATAAATGGATCTGTTATGCACTTTTGATAGGTTTTAAAAAACATTATGGATCTTTAGATTAATCGCAAACTTGTCAACGAAAAACATTCAAAGTGGCATGCGGTGTTTGTTATGATAAGAAAGTTAGCACATACACTTGTATAATCATACGCTAAGTATACCTGTCCTAATTATATCCATGTCGGCTTGGAGTGTTTGATAATACGATTATAACAAACTTACTGCACTATATGAATCTCGGCGTATCGGCTAAATCGTACCAATAATAGTGTTAAGTGTATGGTTAATTTATTTAGTAAGTGATAATTTCCAATAAATCAATTAATGTAAAAAGATAGTTACTGTACAAGTTACACAAATATTTTCCGGGCTGTAGTCTACAACCATGTCGCAATATTTATGCACATGATCCATTGGAAGCGGGCACTTCCTGTAATAACTTGTTCTTTCGTCGAGTGAACAATTAACGATTTTTATCATACATTTAATGGTAAACATCCATCATCATTACCATGAAACCCGAATATTAAATTACCTTCTAATGTATTTAGTGAATATGACAAGAAACTGTTATATCACAACACACTGTTGTTCTTAATCACATACGCAATTTATTTCGTTTGATCGAAGTTAAGGTAGCAATAAGCAGACGTTTGACATAAATATTGATCAGGGATTTGCATAAGAATCTTGTTTTACATATATCCATTGTTACGAAGTACAAATGGTCGTCTGTTAGATGCGTTCGCTAAAAATTACATCGTGCTGTCGCACAATTCAAGAGGAAGCCTTACTAACATAACACATTGAATGTCTTATTACGAAGTCTATACTCAAACACCTGTTCACCGAAGTTCTCGTACACTTTTAAACATAAAACATTTAAACTTGCATGAGATGCTTCTTCAGATATGAACAAGCCAAATGTTTTTTCTTTTCAGAATAAGTAAACTTATACCGCTATTTGCTAAGAATGTAATAACATGATTACGATAACTTGATACATAATGCGACATTCGGCCTCATGGAGAATTCGTAACAAGCTATATTGCAAGGCTTAAGTAGTTTAATAAGCGACTTTAGATGTGTTTATTTGATAATATAAAAAAAACAATTAATATCTATTTTAAAGTAATAGAGGTTGAACTAGTTACACAATTATTAGCCAGGCACATGATCCATTGAAAACTAGCATTTCCCGTTCATATGTAAGTCATGTTATTTCAGTAATCACGAAATTTCGTTTATTCGCCGTGGATGGTATCTTATAACGTCCGCGTATGATAATATTTGTTTGCCTCGGTGATTGTATTAATCTCGAATAAATTGCCAAGCACGTGTTTGCTGCATATCAAATGCTAAGAAGATTAGATTGTAGTTTTGTATTAGTTATTGTTTGCTAAACTGGCCCGAACCGGTAAACAAATATTTATTCTTGCATTGATTCAGATCCTGTCCAGTAATAGTTGGCAGACCAGAGTGTAGAAATAAGCAACTGAACGAGCATATGTCGATTCAACACTGCGATGTCAGCAAAAAGTTTGCACGAATATATTATAACGTTTGTGTTAAACATTACTGTTTAATTTCAACTGTATAACATTTATTATATGTACTATAGAAAGTTTTGTGTTTAACAAATAACTAATTCGTTTTTTTTCTGTTAATACTACATCGATTCGCTGATATAATGAGATACGAACTTGTGTGACATTACAAAGTGCCATTGATTTATTACCATGGATATAAATATAACACAATCCGCTGATTGGACCTTTGCAAATTACAATCTGGAAATGATTACTAACGATACCAAACTGATCTACAACGATCGCCAGTTGGACATAATCAATGATCACTCTCTTCTATACATGCTTCCTGCAATGATCTTCTTTGGCATAATGACATTAGTAGGCTTACCGGGTAACCTGGTAGTCTTCTACGTGTATTTCTTTAAATGGCGAAGAAGCACCTCGAGGATTTTCATTCTGTTCCTCGCCTTACTTGATATGTTCAACTGTGCGACCTTGTTGCCAATGGAAATATTCGTTATGAAAAATTATTTAAAGTTTAACTTCCCGTTTCTGTGTAAGATATTCCGATATGGGACGTTTGTCATAAATTGTTCGTCTGCGTTGATTTTGGTTGGGATAGCTGTGGACCGATTCCAGCGAATTTGCAGACCGTACAAGCGGGCGTTCAGTGAATGGAAGTCGAAGTGTATATGTATTGGTGCAATATTTGTCGCTATGTGTGTGACGTGGCCATCGCTGTTGCTTTATGGGACACGTACCACTCGAATAGGGAATGTAACTTCATTTTCATGCTCTTTACAAAACCGTTACGACGTGACGCCATACCCCATAGCATATTTTGCTTTGATGACATCTACGACAGCAATTGTGTTTGCGGTGCTGATTATACTTTATAACGCCATTGGAATTCAAATATACAAACACCGGCAATTCAAGATGAACAAATGCTCCCATGTACAGAAGATAATTGACGAAAAGTCAATAACAGTAAAGTCAGATCACGAAAAATCAAACGATTTGAAAAGTGGAATCATCTGTGGAACCAATGAGCAATTGACCCTCGAGGTTAATCCTAATGTTAAGCCTGCCCATACGAATAATACCAACGATGAATTAAATAATGATCAAGCTAATGGCAAAAGGCTTCAGTTGCTCCCTATACCAGATACGGATCTTGAAACCAGTTGTGCGTATTTGGAAATAAAAACAAATGATCAGCCGAACGCTGTTCAAAACGGATCAGCATTAAATGAGGTACACCAGATAGAAGCCGTTGATGAATTGCTAAAAGGACCAACTGCGGTTCAAGGTCAAGTTGTAATGATTAAAAGAAAGACAAAACGCATCCGTTATATGTTAGTAAGAGGTTCCTCTACTTTAACCGCCTCTGGTCGTAACAGGTGTTCGAACTGCGTCACTGTTCCGATAGGACGCTCGACCCTGATGCTGTTCTTCATAACAATTGCGTACGTGTTGAGTTTTCTGCCGTTTTACACACTGGTAATAGTGCGACAGATCGACCCGATGTACTTCGCGAACTTACCAGGGACATCCAAGTCCTCGTACATGGCATATTTGGTGTTTGTGAGATCTTATATACTATCCAGCGCCATTAACCCGTTCATATATTCATTTTGTAACATTCAGTTTAGAAACTTTTGCAAAGAGCTTTTTACGAGGATTGTTTTCCGCAGGTAACGAGCTGAAGGAAATTCCGGAAGGAACCTTGGTCATAAAGTTCGTCTTATATATTTAAGATATACTGACATAACGTTACATTTTTATAGCCAATGTTATAATCAAATATAGATAACTCAAAAGCATTCTCATATTATCCTGCAATAAATAATATTTAAAATCCATAACTATCCTTGCTATCCCAACTTAAAAACAGTAGAAATATATACAAAATAGCTCCTAATCTACACATTTATTATCCTGAAAATCTTGTATTGTTTGCATACTTATTTAGATTTAATACATTCAGTCATCAGCTCCATTACTTCATCTGTATGTACTATGAACATTCGTGAAAGTAAATAAACTACCATACATCTACATATCATGACCGAATAAATTTGTTTAAAATTCTCTGCGTATCAAGCAATGTTTATTTAACTGTGGTTCAATACAGCGCTCATTGAGCGCACAACTTTCTTAGCCTTCTGTTTCATCGGTTGTCATCAAAGGGATTGCTATTCGGTTTAATTAATGTCTCACAACTTACAACCGTGTAACAAAAACTGTGGTTGCTTTATTAGAACCTTTAATCAGGTAATGGATACAATGGAGTTTGAAGATAAAGCATTGCCCATTGACATTCGCGGCTTTCCTGTATTCTGAGAGCTTTATGCTTTGCATTTTGTAATGTTTAAGTTATGTAATGATCCGTTTCCGTTTCGGTAACGCACGACTGTTTATGGTATTATCCGCTTTGGTTAGGCGCCGTTAATACATTTCAAACTTCATTTATGATACAAATACTTGTGGGCTCAGGGGAAATGAGTTGCAAATAAAAAGGCTAGTATGTCAAGGTGTGCGCAAAATAGATTATTTTACACGTCTTCTCTTTGACCTGGTCGCATCTTATAAAATGGTATCGACCCAAGATGGATTAGATTTGACGTCTTTGAATATCTCTTATCGAACTCAGTACTAGCTCTTTACATCCGTGTGTGATTTTACTTCCTCTTTCCATATCGAGCAATAATATGTTATTTAGAAAACAAAATTATAGTAACGTATTAATATTTACACAGCTTGTAGTATGCCTGATGCGTAATTTGAATTATTTCGGTTTATACACAACACGTTTGTTGTAGGTTTTTTTGTGGTTTATAATTTTGGTAATACTTTATTAATTTGCATTCAAATTGACTTTGTTCACAGCTGGCAAAATGACACATTCATACAGAATGTAAGCATTTTCTTCAAACAAGCATCATACCACTACTGACTATACAATGATAAAAATATCAGTGTGTTTATTGATATTCTTCTATCGAAATCATAAATAAAAATAAAGCGTTTGTCACGCTTTATATCGATAATGAGCAAAGACGTGTATTACCGACATGGCATTTTAATAAACACAAACATTAAAAAAAACTGCATGACCTTGTGGTAACGAGTTTGCTTTTGCTTCAAGAGTTTACATTTTTGTATTTTATCTTATTTTCTTGTTATAATAACTATTTAACATTATTCCAAATTATTTCAAATATTACAGTATTTTAGTAAACTCGTTAAATGACATTTTTCAAAATCACGAAAATCTGTGAACAAGTCCAATTAATGTGTAGTAGCTGACTTCCCACCTTTTGCATATGCAGGATGCAAATCATTAAATTCTTAAATTTATACACAAACTGCATCGGTTATTCTGTCGCGTGACATACTTAATTGTAGGCATGGTATATCTAGTTTGCGTTCCAGATCATTTGCATTAACAAATCTATGAACCAATACATGCATATTGGTCAACATGCTTAATTTACAATATGCATATATTGACAATAGAATAATTACAGTAAGACGAACTTTGCTTTATGTCGTGAAGGTATTAAAGATGACTAACTTATAATATTTGAAGACAAGAAGCAATTATTACGACGACAACAACGTTACTGACATTCCCGAGATGATACCTACAGTCAAAGTAGTGTAATTTGACTGATGATCAATACAGATGTAATACGACACCGGCTCTCAAATGCGAGGTTTCCATAACTACCAATATGTAATAACAGATGAGATAACGAATGTTTTGCACACACTGGATAGCAAGATTTAATATCGAAACGTTACATGCGCACTATCAATACATAAATGTTGACTATTGTGCGCGTTTAAATTAAATTTAATAACAAAACCTCGTTCAGAAACCAATCGAAGAACGCGTGGCATTTGGACAGTTCATTGTCATCTTATATTGTACGCGGCTGTAATAAAGCGACACACACAATTAATAGAAAATGCAAAAAAAAAATCTATTCATGAAACAATAGCTACTACTTCTACAAAACATCAACACTATTAATACTGCCTGGTATCGGTCAATATAACAAGTGAGGATTTTTCATAAACTTAGCAATAAATTTTGCTTTAAGTAAACAAATTGCTCATACGAATTGCACGAAAGAAAAGGTTACCTGTTATATTTAAAAAAAGATAGCCATTATGTCAGATTCTTGACTTAAGGACGTACGCGGCAGTTTAGTTTCACGCAAATTTCTTTCACTGTAACACCGGTTGCGCAATAAGTGTCTGCGTTTTCGGATACTGTAAAACCGGTTGCGCAATAAGTGCATGTTTTTTCCGGATACTCGAATCAAAACGGGATGGATATCTCATATTGGAATAACACCAACAAATCAACTATTAAGAAACAAAAAAAAACAATTATTAAACAATATTTGTCCTATAAACTGCACAATAAGAATCGACCATCATCTCTAAGACCACACAAATTTTGTGTTATAGCGTGATTGTAACGGCAAGCATGAGTCTTAAAACGGGAAAATTGGCGATACATCCTCAACATTGAAGATATTTGTGTCGATACTAAGACTAATTAAAAAGAATAGCATTCCTGCGCATTAAAGAAGGTATTATTGAATGCTCATATGTTTTGAACATGTCACAAAAATATACTTTAATATTCATAAATTATCATTAAAATGTCAGGTACATTTGATGTTATGCTTAACAAATAATCTCAACACTTTATAAATTGCAATTTCTCACACATTTACTAAGTAAATCAACTTTCATACGGTGTTGTTTGACATATATTATTACAAAGAATCAATGATGAATGAATATCATTTATTCGCGACGCTCTTATACTGCTGGATCAAGTGCGGGTGGGGTTGCATCTTGCTTGACGTGCAAATAGATACACGCGAATATTATTGCGTTTTTCTTTCGCATTTCATAGTTATCCTTGATAAATTAGATTAGAAAAAATGTTTTGTTTATTATGTGTTAGTCATTGAAATAAATCAAAGATGAACAACAAGACAATTGCAATCTGTTCGATCGTTCAGCAATGTATTTGAAAACATGCGGTTACCGCACGTGCAACACATTTACAAAACACACGCCACATCAAAGAAAACGAATGTTTGCCCTGCATCTAAACCATTCTACCTAAACATTGTTAAATATTTCTTTATAGTTTATGCCAAGTTGAACTAATAAAGACGCGCCATGCAACCACGTGCAGCATGCAGGAACATTGTTAAGGCCCGTATTTCTTTTATATGAATTGTGGAACTTGTTATGTTGAAAATCTGTTGTTGTATTTTAAATAAAAAATAGTTATAAATTATTATAGAGGAATACGATATTTTCAAACGTGTTCTCAATGTTGTGCTCATTGTTGTCCTGTATGGCATATTTAAGACGTAAACACACACATTGAAACAGTCGAAATATTTAATGAAAAATATACAACACTGTCGATCCTTGATTTTTTTTTCATTTTGATACCGGCTGAAGATAAATGTAGCAAACTACCACCACATATATAATTATATAAGTAACAAACAAACTAATTAAACCTTATTAAAACGTCCTGAAAATGTATGATTTACGTAAAAAAAATGTCAATCAATGTAGACTTAAAAAAATCAAGATTGATTTCGTTATTATTACATTACAGTGGCGTATCAAAAACTAAGAGATTATTATAATTTCCAAAATAACTTATGGAAGATACCGAAGTCCATGTATGAAGTGAATGATTGTTAAATTGCAGTATACGCATAAACTGTTTTCTATTGTAATTCTATTCACGTGCACACGTTTTAGTGTGTATATATTGGTTTTGCGTATACATTTTCTTACCAATGCCAATAATATATAACTGCTAAAAGATTCATTTACACATTACAATGGAATGCCGTGAATTGTTCAAGTCATGTAAAGAGTTACAATGAATACCGTTGATGTATCCCTTTAAGTTTATCACATACATCATGTTTTTAGTTGGGTACTGCCTACTTTCAATGATATCGATACATACTATTAATTATTTGGGTCTTGATTTAAATTTAAATCTACTTTTTGCATTGGCATACAGCCAAAAAATGATCGAGTAATGTTAAGAATTACAATTAATATCGTTGATATGCCCCTTTAAATGGGTTGCTCACATCTTGTTATGGATGCTGTATTAACCTACTATTACTGATCTGGATACACATTATTTGTGTTTTATTTCAATCTAACTCTTCTTTGGCTTTGGCATACATGTACTAGTATGTGTTACGAACTTCACAATGTATAATGTTTTGATTTGTTTTAAATTGTATTTTACTACATGCAGATAAACTTTGATTGTTAACAAACGACCCTGGTGACCTATGTTTATCTTTTTATATTTTTATATAGTACTAAATAATGAAACAATTGGGTAAGCTTTGACAAAATCTAGGTATGGGACTTTAATAATAATAAAAGTAATATGCATAGAATTGATTTACATCTGTGAAATTCTGTTGTTGTTGTTTTTGATAAATTAATGTCTGAAAACATCAATTAATGTTGTTTTTTATGAACTTGCAGTAAAGTTAAATCAGTTTTATATAAACAGAGAGAGATAGTAGTTTTTTGACAGTTGTTTCACTAATTTACTCGATTTGTGTGTGCTAGTCTTATTTTTAATTTATACTTATGCTCAAATAGGTATGTTGTTTAAGTGCGAATAAAAAAATAACAACACTGGTGACCCATGATTTTTATTTAATTTTTCTATCCACAACAGATGTTTCTAGCTAAAAACCAAAAATTATCAAATTCTAGGTACAAGAAAATTTGCCTTGAAACTGCAGCATACGTCCTTAACACTTATTTCCTCTTACAAAACAGATCTTGATACCCCTGACAGAATCACAGAAATACTTAATCTTCTCTTATCTTAAGATGTGAGACATTAAGGATCGATTATAATGCATGTGTTTAACTGCAATTTCGATAATATTCAAATGGGTATGATCAAGTGGTTCAATTAAAAAATCGCGTTAACGATTCACTGTAGACGATCCATTCAAACAATCTGTTTACATATGCGTTACCCTTGTTCACGTATATACCTGATTTAATATATGAGGTGGAATAAAGTGGATTTTGAGAAAACATTGTATTAATGTAACTAACTATTTCTTTTCACGTTTGTTTTTTAACTTGTTTGATATTCAATAATTATACCAACACGCGCGTGTATCGTGTGACGAATGTAAATCGAATCTTAGTAAGTTGCATTTTCTTGCTTATAGCGTTATTTTGTGTAAGATGGCTTCTTCACGTGCAACTCATAACTACGCAAGACCGTTTAAACAAGAAAGTGTGGACAAAAGGATTAAAAAAGGGATATCATCAACACTGCTGGTTTTAAAACCACCAGCAACAGTAATGTATGTAGTACCGGCATATCTTTGTTTTAAACAGCGAGCAAAAGGCTACTGGCAGCATAAAAAACAGCAGCACCAGCAATATTTTGCTCAGCAGTAGCAGCACTGCAAATATCACCAAATGAAGCAGGCCAAGTAGTACTATCACACTATGAAAAATATGACATCGGATAGTATTCAATTTCGACACGTGAAAAATATAAGGTTGTTTATTTGTAGAAAATAGTCGGGGTAAGGGCTCGAAGTAAATATGGCCCGAACGCATACATGATAAACTAAGTGGGTGGGATATTTAAATCACCCAGCACTATGACTGGGTTTCTCATATATAATTGGACGACACTTTTGATATTAATTATATTCTTAAAAGATATACTAAACTGATCAAAACATGTTGCCATATTAACAAGACGACATATTTAATTGGTTTTATAATTTAACAGTTTTCCCACGTGCATTTCCAAACGATATTTTAATTGAATGGATTACCAAGGGCCCCAACACTAAAAAAAATCAATGACAATGCACTAAAACACTGGTGAGGTCGCTGGGCGAAGATTGTTTCCCGCTGAGCTATACACAATATTGCGACTCAACGAGAACGTTACTACTACTCATTTAGCTCGGAACTATATAGATAATTATTGATGGCAAAATGCACATATATAGGATCCGACAAGAGTGTCATTTCATACACTATTTTATTAAACGAGTAAAGGAATTTTTTAAGTGAGCCTTTGGCAAGGACCAGTCTAAAAAACTGGTTAACAAATGTCAACTCGTATCAGATATCACAATTAGCAAAGAAGATTTTTATTTACGTTTACGTAATGATTAAACTGAAAAGTTGTTAACATTACGTGACACCACTTAAACATTATCCATTATTTTGGGACTACATTTGTCAATTATACAGAGATGTCTCCTTGCACTACGTGTACATAGAAGTCGTATGCATTGTTATCAAATTAAATGTTACATATTTACTAGAGATTTTGGTAATCTATTTGAATATGACGACGGATAATGTACATTGGGACCGACATCTGGAGAATTGTCTTCACACTGACAGCCCCTGTATATTGAGCGTTTCATCTTGCAACCAGGAAGGCTAGTATAGAAAGAACGTTATAGACATCATTTCCATCTATTCCACACTGAAAAATGAAATATGCAGCTGGAATTAAACATTCTCGAAGTACGCCCTGCACATACATTCATCTTATCTCATCTTCGCCTATTTGCCTGGGAAATAGACCGCCGAAAAGCTTTCTCCAGGCGTCTCGGTTTTAAGCGAGTCTCTCGTACTGACCTTATATATATATATATATATATATATATATATATATATATA
>VMBQ01000896.1:36290-49374 GCA_007657795.1 Dreissena rostriformis | reverse complement strand
TATATATACACTTCGATGTATAGCTCCGATCACAATAATTTCTTAATTACTCAATTACCAATGCAACGGTGATTTTACATTCCTTCAAAACGACTTGAAAGAGACACATTGTGATTTAATAACCGATTGCTAAGTAGACACGTGTGGTATAAAAAGTATAACGACCATTTTATTTACTTAAGAAGAAAAAACGTGAAATCACTTCTGAAGCGCTTTTTGTTTATATAATATACACTTTGTATGGACGCAATACTTTTTAATCAGTCCATATGTACCCTGCCTACTCCCGCCCATTGTCAAGATCAGTTATAGGTCGAATTGTAGCAAAATATTTGAATTCAACGATACCGACCATGATTATATTAAAATCTGCTACACCAAAATCAGACTAGTAACGTTATCCATGTGTTTATGTTACCTCAAGGTCCAATGTACATACATATAAGTAAATACTTAGAAAAGAGCTGCAATGATTTACGAATTATATACGAAGTTCATTTTGATGGCATGATAGTTAAATAATAAAGGTCATAATTGTTTAACTATTAACACGGAAAAGCTACATCTGTATCCAAAATTGTAAAATAAAGTATCATGTAACATATATTATATTTTTATTCTACTGTGTTAATATCAACAACATTATTGACAACGTACAATACATTAGTTTGTATTACAACATGAATATAACTATGCAAATCAAATTTGGAAGCGTCAAGTCCATTTGTTCCCTGTCGTGTAAATATGCATCCGTAGAATGTTTTATTTTACTCTTCTGCTTATAAGTGGTTATTCTTAATTACAAATAAGTCCTTGCATCTTACATTTCAATGCTAAACATCTCATTAATATATGCCTATTATATTGTTTATGAAGTAAAGGTAAGATTATAGATATGACAACATAAGCAGCATAGAACCTGGTTGGATATGTAATCATAAGCGCCTCGTTTTTAAGAGACTATACAGTTCCCCGAGACTGTCACATTTTGTATTGTATCTTATTATCTTGTTATTGTAACTATTTAAATATTTCAAATTATGCAAATTATTTCAAATATTACAGTTTTTTTTTAGTTTTTTTTTAACGGCATTTTTCAAGAAGACAAATACCTCTGAACAAGACCCATTAATTTGTAAGTAGCTAACTTCCCACCTTTTGCATCCGCAGGATGCAAATCATTAAAAAGTAAAATTAATACACAAACTGCATTTATTCTGTCGAGTGATACATCTATTAACCACTACATGCGAATTTATAAACCTTCTAAATTTACAATAAGCATATATTTACAATATTATCATTACATTAACACAAATTGTGCTTTATGTCGCGACACTGTATAATAGAAGACTAACCCATAATATCTAAAGATATAAAGCTATTATTACGAATGCGCTAAAGATACTGGCATTCTCTAGGTGATACCTGAAGTCAAAGTAGTGTTATTTGACTGATGATCAATACAGATCAGACGACACCGTCTCTCAAATGCCAGGTTTCCATAACTACAGACATGTAATAAGGTATGGAATAACAATTGCTGTGCACACACTGAATAGCAATACTTTTAGATTAAATCGTTAACTTCGCACGATCCAGAAAGATACGAGGAATAGTATGCGCGTATTAATTAAATTCAATAGTAAAACATCTTACAGAAACAAAAAGAAGAACGCGTTATTAAATTTTCACATAGAATTGTCTAACTTTTAATAATGTACGCGGCTCAAATAAAGCAACAATAGTAATGAAACATGCAATAGTTACTATTTCTGAAACAATTACTACTACTTCTCTTAAATAGTAACATTATTTTATCGGTAAATACAATGAATTGAGATTGTAAATTAAATTAGCAATTTATTTAAATTTACGTAAACACATTATTAAGATTTGCATACTTCACTGTTTTCTAATCTCAAGTTGTAGGTCATTAAGGTGCAATTATAATTTAATTGTTTGGATGGAATTTTGATATTATTTAAATGTGTATGATCATGTCCTTCAATTACACAACATTCATTAAGATTCAGTGTAGGCGATCATTTTTTAAGTATATGTTTACATATGTGATAACCTTGTTCAATAATATACATGATTTATTTTTTTAGATTGAAAAAAAAAACAGGGATTTGAGAAAACGTTCCATACATGTAACGAACTATTTCTTGTCACGTTTTTGTTGCAGTTGCTTGCTTTAACGTCGTTATTCGTGTAATATGGCCTCTTCATTTAAATGCATTACTACACAAGACCGTTCAAACAAGACAGTGTTGACGACGACAAAATGATAAACAAAAGAAATAAGAGCAGCACTGAAGGTTCTAAATATCCATAGCAATTGCATATCTTTGTTTTCAACAACATTTGAACGTCTACTGGCAGCATCCAAAGCAGCAACACCAACATTGTTTAAATTAGCAGTGGCAGCAGTTCAAGTATATTACCAACTTAAGCAAGCCTGATAGGACTACCACAATCACCAGCAGTTAGGACAGAGTAATTATCATACAACATAACGATGAAAGAAAAGTCAGAACATTTACAACAGTATACTTGATCTACTTCATAAAAGTACTATATCACGATGACTCTGGATAATATTCAATCTTGACACGAGACAAATATAAGGTTTTTTATATGTTGAAAACAGTCGGACAAGAAGCACTGTTCACACCAAAACTATACGACAAGTCTTTCATTTTAAAGGGGATGCGGGATTCAAAGTAAAAACTGACAAATTCAATGCAAAGATGACCCGACGCATACATGATAAAAAGATTGGGTGGAATAATTAACTCAGACAGCAGCGTGACTATCGTTGGGTTTCTCTTATAGAATTTGATTTTTTTTGTGAGATTAAAACTATTCTTAAAACTAGTACTAAACTAATCGATTAAATTTGTCCATATTAACAAGACGATATATTTTATATGATTTCATAATAACACAGTTTAGCATTTCGTCCTTCAAAACGATATTTTAATCTACTGGACAACTATGGGACCCAAACTTCAACAATATAAGGCAATGTAATGAAACACTGCTGTGGTCGCTGTGTGGAGTGTGTTATCCGCACAATACAACTCCAGAAACAGTAAGCAGAGAACTGTCTGATTGTATTATATTTTTAAGCAAATGTCCTATTGCCTATACAATAGCAGAGCATACATACAATACGACAATACACATTAAATATTGATAACAGCTTGGGTCTCCGCCTTGCATCGGCCAGTGCAAAGCATGCAGAGTTGAAACAGATATAAAGGCTCGCCATACCGCACACGTAGCCCATCAATAATCACTGAAAAGAGAGCGTACACAATTAACAACTTGTATTCACATAATACAGACATTTATCAATAGTCATACATTTCGGGGTCACCGTCTTGGATCGGTAAATGTAAACCGATATTTGTGTTTAAACGGGTTAATGGCTAGCCTAACCGCACACTTTGCCCACAATAAATCGCCTAACACACACGTATAAAACATTAACCTCCTACAATAATTGTCAGGTTTATAAACAATAAAAGACACTAATAATTATATTTAATAACAATTTATTTACTAAATGGTTAAGATACCTTAGAACAATAAAAACGTACCTTTATAAGGAACGATGCAACAACGTAATTACACGTATCAGCTTAATTCATTATTGTTAACAGATTTCAATACATAGCGTGATAAAGTGCAAATATTAATAGCAAATACAAATATTATATTAAATTGTTCTTAAATGTGTGTTAGTTCTTTCATCAAACGTATAGCATGTCGAAACATCATTACATTTTGTAAATTGAACATTTTTTTAATTAGCCCACAGATGAGCAGTGATGGAGTCTTATCAAAACACAAATCGATTTCATTCCGAGAAGTTGCATGTTATGTGCATTTATATTTAGAGGATAATTGCGTTTATGAGTCTCTGGTTAACATTGAAATACATATATTAGCAATACAACTGCTGATAACAATGATGAGTTCTGCAACTGTGTTGCACGGTCCATGTTTACAAGTTCATTTGCCTTGAATAGAGGACTGGTAGATGTTAACAAACAATTCACTCCTGAAATGTTTTCTATAGTTTCATTATTTTTTAGTTAGTAATGAATTAAAGAGTCCGTCGGAGTTGCTGTTTCACAAATGTAACAGATAAATAAAAGCGGTCTTAATTGAAAATGTTAAATGGTTTAAAGATTATGCTACAACGTTTTACTTTGTACACAACAACTTAGTGGGTATTTGGTTCAAATAAACGTTCACCAGATATATCAATGCAAATCGCAATGTATCAAAGCAGACAAAACGCTTCTCTACTGTGTCTAAAATCCAAAACCTCATTAACCAAAAAACAAAAGCAACAGGAATATACTCGCCTGTCACTCAGAACGTTGTCATAAATATTGTTTTACATGTTCGTGAGTAGAATCATTAATACGATTGTTGTAGTCAATTTCCATAAAGCCTTTGCAAGATATGTTCCGGTTATCGCTCGTCCAAACAACACATGCTTTATCAAATATATTCAGACAACATGGTGTACATTTCGTTTGATTTTCAACAGACCATATATGAAAAATGAATCACCATAGCATAAATATAGATTATGTTTATTTTATGAAACACTTATCATTGTATTCCGCATATCAATAGCATATTATATATGAACACTGAAGCAAAATTGAAAACAATGTATTATTGATGAGCATTTGAACCACACGAACATATCCTGCATATAAACTTTCCTCAGTATACCTTAAACAGATACGAAGAAAAGTATGAAATCAAAAACAATAAACTTGGCTCACCGTTATGGAAAAGTTAATGTAAATGCAACACTTAGGGGCATTACACCGATTGAAAATGCATGTCGAACCTTCCTCTGCACCGTGGATTACATGACACACACTTGTTGATAATATTTCGCCTCATATCATTCAACTGTAAATGGGAGACCTAAGTCAGTCAATTACCTCCTGTTAATACTTACTAGAAACAGGTAGGTCCCTACAATATGTCTACTAGGTTTTTATCTGTCCGAAGGATAAATTGGGGAAAAAGTTTGTTAAAGTTTCTAATTTACAGCTCTTAAAGAGGAAATATATTCCCGTGTATTGGTTTATTTTTCCGCCGATTAAATGAAACGTTTCAGAACACGTTGAGTCTAGATCTTGTCACAACAGTGGATATAACAATCAGACGCCGCAAAGGATGTTGTAATGCATTGTCAGAAATAACAAATATGTCAATCATAATTGTAGGCCATTAGACACAAAGTGTATTTATTTACTCGTTGCCGGTATTGATCTAGTTTGTTTATTGATTACAAACGTGTATACAGTGATAAACAGTCAATTATCAATTTCTTTTAAGCGGCACAATGTATCTGATATCGTTATATGTGATAAACAATACATCGCAAAAACCATAATATGAATACACGTTATTTTATCTATTTTTATCCGTAATTCTTTGCATACAATATTGATGGACAAAGCTTTATTTAACCGTCAACCTCATTAATGCCAAGCATTATCCTGAAAACTAAGACGTCTTCCACATGTGTAATACATAGGCATTCTCGCGTGCGTACGCTGGTACGATACCGGACGCCAGCAGTTTTGTCAGATTGTCATCCCCGGAGACCGACAATTGTCGAAACTACTGCAGAGCGTTTGAGCTTACTATGTTATACGACTTTATAAATTACATACTGAAAGGGCGAAAAGTTCATATTTAGCTTTACTGCCTCTACGTATTTTTAAAGACTTCTATTGCAAATACAGTAACATACATTTAGTGAGAAAAGAAAATAAGGAAAACATCAATAACATAAGAGGGAGATATCACACTATTTCGAACTCATTGACGTCGATAATGTTCAATTAATTTACATCAATTTGCGGATATAGGAATAAGTCAATTGCAGAAACGTGATCATGAGATACAATAATGTCATTTATTTAATACATGCGACGATTACCTTTACAATTCCGGAAAAAAAACATTACACAACTTAAGATAGGATCAAAATGAGATTAAAGCTCCGCTTTGAAATGGTTGATTTGGAATTATAATCATCTTTTCAATCGTAACAAGTGCGAGAATTCGATGAAATTTGGACTGTTCTATTATTTAATCAACATAATCAGTATCAATCGAAGATGGGGTTTGTTTTCTTGATGACATTATGTCTCTAAGAATAATTCAAAATGCCATATTTCAGAGATTGGCCAATAGAATGACGCTCACGTTTCGACATTTTGCGCACGACATCTCTTGAGAACAATTATCTTGGTTTATAATGAATATATAATGAGCTCAGATTATTCGACAGAATGCTGTTCTTTATTAAAGTGTGCTCCTGTCTATGCGTGAATGATAAAAGCAAATCAACTGTAACTTAAAAATAATAAGAGTCTATCATATGTAGTGATTTTTTTTTAAATAAAATATAGCATATGTATTGTGTTCATACCACAGCAGACTTATTTCATAGCAGTAATGTTTATAGATGAACCAACATAAACATAAAGAAGACTCCAACCAATTGGGGCGCGTTTACCATATTTCAGCGTTTTCGTTTTAAAGAAGCGTCCAATATAAAGCCTACGGCTTAAATGCGGAGCTTAACCGTGGATTGAGTCGCGTGAATATGAATTGAAACTAAATTACATTTATACTGTTCGCTATAAACGATACACAACAATTGTAGCATGATTGTACTTCACTGTGTATGTTATTTTAACTCACACTGCGGTTCGTTTAATACGTAACACTGTTCGTTAAAAGCATGCGGAAATTATAACCTTTACCATACAGATCCAACGCGACTTAAACAGGTTGCATAAGCATCATGCAATTATAAAATGTTTATAATTCTTTATTCATACACGTATTAACTAAGCATTTGTGAATGCGGTATTCGCTCACTGACTGTAGAATTGAATTTATATGCTTAATTATATTAACAGATGTGTTCCTTTTCAAGCAAATACCATCATAAAACATTCATAGAGATGGAATTGTAATGGAAGCTAAACTTGCAATTTCACGGTGTGAAATGTTATTTACATAGTTTTGTACTCCATGTTGCAAAAAGAAACAAATCAAGGAACGTATAGGCATGTTAAAGTCACAATATATCGTTCCAATAATACGTAATTACACCAAATAGTCAGCGCGTTGTTAGTTGCATATTACACATACTCGTTATTCATCTTAAGGTGATTAGCTGTTACATACTTGCCGGTTTTTAGTATCATTTATGTGATTTTTATGATGACATATATGCATCCAGTATTGTATTGTTATCACATACTCTTATATAAATAAGTGAGATTTAAACAATTGAACGTACAACTAGATTTACTGCATCAGCAGACAACAAATCGTAAAGCAATAATAACGCAAGGAACAAAAGTAATGATCCTGGTTCAACGAAATCAATAATCTATGGGAACGATTGAAGGTTTCCACCTGTAATCACCGAGGCAAAAGGCGTATATCTATTCACACAGGCATCATTATAAAGCAGATATATATAACGTTAGTTTGTGAGCTTACACAAACACGACCAAGAAATATCTTAAAAACAGACCATGGACGTCATACTTAGTTTAAATGAGAAATAAATTGTTAAGTGCAATGTAAATCAGCAATGAGAAACACATGAAAGGGATTCGCACTTTTCAACCTTTTAGTCTTTTGATTATTGATTTTACAGCGGTCATGACCACACTAATGCCTATCTTATCATCCACATACGTGTACTAAACCCGATTTGTTTACGATCAGTTTATACCAGTTATATGCCGGTTATCGGACATACTGATTGACTTTATTCCTTACGAACTACTCATTTGAGGTTAGAAATGCATTTAATTATGTACTGAGAAGGTCATGATAAGGCCAAAAGTCTGGTTATACCCTATTACGCCAACACTAAATTTTCTCATCGCTTCTCTACGGACTAGACATATGATTCTGCGTCGATTAACATAGTTGTTTCGGTTCTAGCATCGGTCGTCAACACGTTTCGTGTACATCCTTATTAATAATGTATTAAATGTTATCGGGATCGAGATTGATTTCTGATATAAACTATGTGACTGCCGTCTAAGTGCAGATGAGCGTATGCCTAGATAATTTATACCTGACTGAGGGGTAGAATAAGCCATGAGACCATTAAGCTATTAGACTTGGTTTATTGACCGCCATTTGGTTTCGCGAACCTTTGAAAACCTCACGATTTTTAAATGGACCTTTCCACGGTAGTAATCCAATTGTTATCATGTTATGTGTATAGTTGGTGTTATGTTATAAAATTAGTAGCTAAGAATACTGATATTTGCCCTGATAGAGTTTAGTTTTCGAAGTTTCATCGTTTGCTTAATAACAAGGATATAATCTAGAGGTTGTCCAATCGCTTGGAGAACGTAGATTAAGGCCAGGGCAACTCAATTTTAAAATTTGGAAGTTATTAGTTGTTTCGCAGTTTGTCATTTTATTTGTAAAAAAGCACAACAGTTCAGGCTCATAAATTGGCACAATGCTTTGAATAATAACGTAAAGTGTATAATAGTGTCACAGTTTGTTTTGTTACAGAACACAAAGCATACCAATTATTATTTCAGGCCTTTAAGAGGCCATCAGTTAATACATTCCTAAACCTTATGAGAACATAGAAATAACTGAAGTTATCTGTTCTTGTAAAGGAAACTGTTTTTCATCAGGAAGTCAATATTGAATGTTGTTCAGAATGAAAATGCTATCAGCAAAATTGTTACGGGTCTGATTGTTCGTTTGTTTATTTGATTGTTTGTTTGCTGTAAAGTATATGATACGTATAATCTGAGAGTGTGTTTTAAGATTGTTCTCCAATGAAAGTCCATCCCGCATAATAATATATCCGTTTATGCTTAAATGAATAGTACCAGTACCAACAATTACTCCGCTGTGTCTGATTGTATTTCATTATTTAATACACAAATTATGGCTTGCTATTTAGTGATGTAATTAGAGAGACGTATATAGCAAAATAACTTCAAATTATATATTCCTAAAGTGCAAAAATATTTGTAATCATTATCAATGCAAACAACTATTTTAATAATGTAAGGAACGTCATACATTATATGACGTCTGGTGTTTTTAATACACCATGTAAAAAATGCCACATTTGAGTTTCATAATGCAAGATATATAAAAAGGTTCAGTTTGCGAACACGACAACAAACATAGACGCTAGCTGCTGAGTAACTGTATCGTGTACATTATCACGGTGAATGTGTTAAGATATGATTGTATTACTACTGGCAGTATATTTCTGATCAGTTAAAATGATCATCAACAACTACTAGCGCTAAAAATGATCAGTTCTTAAAATGTTCCAAAATACCTTTGCATCATACACTGTTGTGTCTTTTTATATAATACAATATCGTAACTGAGTGTTGAATGCCTCTTTCCAGCTTTTCGTTATGCACGTAGTTTAAAATGGATTCATAACGCATGTCTGTATTGAAATGCTCTACGGCATCCCGCTTTTTTATGTTAGATCCTGGTATACGTCCCATATTTGTTTTAAAGGTTTAGAGCCTAAAAGTTTTTTATAAAGCGACGAAGACGTTCATATTAAGTTTCTCAAAAGGTTCAAATCTCTTCAAATGGTTTTATTATCTTTATGTGTAATGGTGTAATGTATATGTTGTCCTGTTTGGTTTGGAAATGTGGTCACTTGCCTGAAAAGACAAAGACGATTTTAACAACAAGTTATCTCTTAAATATGCTTTTGCAGTTTCATTCTCACTAAATACATTTGGACAATTTTAATTTATGGGTGTGTCTTCAATAATCCATTTAACAATATTGGCACAACAATTGCACAACATCATCATATATTAGACTAACTATATAACTCTGAAGTGTTCCTGTTACTTTGTTTGTGTTCTTTTAATAAGAGAAAAAGGTAAATATAAACGTTTATTTTCTTCCTGATTATATCGAATCTGTTTAAAATAACATTACTTGTTTACTTAGACACGGAAAACATACATAGCATGTTCACATATATCATATCACAGATACTTTTACACACGCAATACCTCCTTAATTGAGAAACAGATACGGTAAGTGCAATGGTCATTATATACTTTATGGATTATACAATGATTACCGATGTTCCGTCTGATCTCTTTTAAGCCAGTTTTACCTATGCTAAGAACGATACCTTGACACAGTAAATCGAGTAATGTGTGTCACAGCTTCGTGGGATGTTAAATGTCACAATGTTGTCTTTTAATGCGTGTAGACACACCTACCTATTTGCTGTTCCATTTTTTACTCGTGTTGCACACATATTTTGATGCTTACAAAACAATCTGAATTACTATTGATTGTCGACAATTTCTTAAATATATGGAATATCTGTGTGGCCTTGTTAGTTGAATAGAAAATATCATTCACAATGAATACATTAATTCAGTACACAGAAGAAACACGTTTGTTATCACGAACGTATGTCCTCAGTATATAAATACCTCTCTTTAAAGCATTCATACGAACGTCAAAAATGTATAAAAATGCATGTTGGATAAGGCCCTGAGATCATTGGTGAAGAGAACATGTCCAATTTAACTGCATCCGGTATCTTACGATAAAATGATCAATATGATATGTGTGTGTTCTTCTTTTTCTTCTCCAAGTTTCAATACATCATTATAGGTTTTTTGAATGATTTGAGATTTGACTGATTATCGTTAAGGATTAAAGCATTAGTATTATTCCATATCAACTGTAACACATACAATACAAAGCTGTAAGTTAAGGAACAGCAGAAAATAAATACAAAATGTCGAATGAGTCATATATGTTACGACCGAAGGTCAAACAGTATCTCGATTGGTCGATAACTAGAAGCTTTCACAATTTCACTCGATCCGTTGTGTAAATATACAGTACAGAAATATACACATGCCCTTGGGGGTCGGCAATGTCGTTAATAGTTCCGGGGGTTGCGATTTAATATGCCATACGATATTGTACATGAAATATTGCGAACAGGTAATGCCGCCGTTGATACATGTGGCGATGACTAAAAATTATTCTTGCAAATTAAGTAGCATTTATACATAATACAATGTTCGTAACATACATAAATGATGCTGTTTCGGGGGTTTAATTATGACGTTTAACTCTGTCAGTTATCTTTAAACAACGTGCTCTCAATTATAGGGTCAAAATTAATCCAAATCCTTGGTATCTGATGTATATTGTATACAATGCATGAATTTAAGTAGAAATGATACGTATAACAATGATATATGGTGTGCATTAATTAAACATGATCCTGGATATATGGACATATGTTATGGTATTTACATGAAAATTCCTACTTTATAATATAGCAAACAACGATCTCTAGACATCCAAATAAAGGAAAGATAAATGACCAATTTTTAAAAAAATGGCAAGATACATCTAATAATCAATCGAGATTAAAGTATCATCGAATAGTTACGTCTCTTTTCAAGGTCGAATGACATACAGATTGTATTCTAACAAGCATCAATTAACACCCACAACATGACTACGCGCTTACAATTAAGAAATGTATACTGATTGCAACAACACCATATCCAGAGAAGAATGTAAATTTAAACCGGGTGCAAACATGGTTGAATATGTGTACCAAATCCTCTTATCATGTCCTGTTTATAGAGATCTTCACAAAGATATGTTAAAAATCCAATAGCATATCCTTACACATTAAAACACAAAGTATTTCTTTGCCAATACAGGTTAGTTATTAACAATTTTGCCATAAACCCGAAAGGACAAAATACTTGGATTTGCAGCTTCTTAGCTATCTTGTTAACCCAAATATGTATATATATATATATAGCTCTGTTTGTTTGAATATTAATATATTTCTGTATTATTTGTTATGTAAGCATCAATCGTAAATACATTTGACTGCATAAATATTTTATTGCAAATGTATGTATTTATGTTGTGCATTAATACGTATATGATTAATTCAATTAAACATATACACGTCTTGTATCTTCTATATACGTCTTCACATACATTTATTTTCAGCAGCCATTAATTACGTTAAATTAAAATGCTTATTACATATCGTGTTTTATGTGCCAAAGTTACGCAACCACAATGAATAACGCATGATTAAGCATATGACAACTTACATATGTATATTGTTGCAAAATATGTTACAATTACGTTCCGTAATGTAATTATTTATTACACTATCACTTAGCCTCCAAACCCTGCTTACTCTTAAATAAGACTATTAACAGAACAACTGTGAAGTATTTGTTGCAATATAACAAAAACTTCATAAGGATCAAGTGGACTATCAACAGAGGTTGCTGAGTAGACACGTGGTGTAACGTACGTCACAAGCGTTTGGTGTGCAGTATTCAGCGGTAACTAGTTTGGTTAATAAACTACTCAAACAATACAAACTATCATTTGTGTTGTAAAAGAACATGTTGACGTATTTATTCTGAAGTTATAATTAACATTGTCATGCTTAAGAAAACACACACATCCGAAAGTAAATTCTTAATTAACTCGTGATGATGGTGAAATAGGCTTCCTTGCTATCAAGACGAACCACACACGTATAGAACACAGTGTGAATGAAATTATTCTCGGTTTGATAAATACGGTATTGTATTGGTTTTGTGTATGTTATTTAGAAGAGAGATTATGGTAATGGTTTAGCGCGAAAAATGCACGGGTTTTTTGTGGGGGATTTAGCGCGAAAACGCACTGGTTTCTCGTTTTGGGAATTATATGATTGGCAAATCTAATGAGTCGCCATTCGATGTGTGTATTTGACAGGCACATGATATGGAAAAGGAGAACGAAAGGGTGATATACATGTACCCGCCCTTCGTCTGCCCTTTATGAACATGTGTATGTTTAAATAATCGGTGACATTACTTTAACGTGTGTAATGTTGTAATGATAATGCCGATATTAATTTTATTTTCAGTTCAGTGGTTTTTTAGTCCATGTGAGATCACAGGGATCTTTAAAAAAAAAA
>VMBQ01000896.1:15463-28798 GCA_007657795.1 Dreissena rostriformis | reverse complement strand
TTTTTTTTTTAACAAACTAGGGGTGTCGAAATAAGGGGCACCATGTCGAAATAACGATCTCATACTTTCTTAACGTTTGAAGTAAATACGATACGTATAAAGCATCCTTATCTGACAGTCAACATTTAAAAAGCGCGGGATGCAATAAGTTACGTTTATGGTATGTCGAAGTTAGGAGGATACCGATCATACAAATTGGTATACGCATTTTAACCTTAAACTGTCGAAATAAGGGTACTTTGCTCTAGTGGGATTATACGAATGCCTTTCTTCCATGCATCAGTCAGTCATTCAGTTCGTCAGTCTGTTTAATACATTTTCATGGCCCTTCCATATCTGCTTTACCCTTAACAGATTTTCATGAAACGTGTCTCAAATATTTCTTATTGAAGAAATGTGGGTTCGATATTAATTCGTCTTTGTTACAAAATATTACGGCATGTAAGTAATCAAAGTGTAACCCAATGGTTCGACAACGACGAGTACAGTTGGTTTTAATATGACGTCATTGCGCTAATGCGATATGCACTGAATGTAACTTACGGATATAATTAGCATGTGTACCCGTACTACTTTCAGTTTGGAAATGCAATGGCACTGATGTTTTTAAAACGAACATAGGGAAACCGTTTAAACGGTAACGTTTCGTTTAATTCATTTTGTTTAAACGTTTAGCAAAATCTGTAAACGTTATACCCTTAATTCCTGGATCTGCCCCTGATTGTAGATTTCGGATTTGAATGTCAGTACTATATCAAGCCTTATTTTTTTAGTGCAAAAGGTTAGATAACATAACAGGTATCCGAGGCCTTTGTAGCTACAGGTGTATCGGTTCACTCTGAATGAACACCGCTCCTTACAAATACATGATGTATGTGAGTGTCATTGGTGTGTTTAATAGTTGTAACAAGAGATGTTTACATGTCGCACTGTGTCTAGCACTATGTCTAGCACCTTGTCTACTTTCTCAACTACTACCCATCCTTGATGTGGTATTTCTTGTATTACTCGCTTTTTGACCATCCCATTTAAATAAAGGTTGCTATTTTCAGTTACTAAATAATACCCTAGACGTAGTCCACAGTTCATCATAATGACCAACCATTAATGTACATATAAATAGCGCTCATTTGATTCATTATTGTATATTAAATAACAGTTGGCATGTATGGTATTTTCTGTTCTGTGTTTAATGCATTTGCATGATGTTCAGTATTTGATGGTCGTTCCACATTACCCAGTGAAAAAAAAAAAAAATCATTGAAATAAAAAACAATAATTTAAAGCGCACATCCACAGAAAAACAGGTGCTTGGTCCAAATTGGAATTGCACGATTGTAAGTGTACCTAATGAACCACTCCTCGTGTCCGTGACTATACAGACCTCCAAGAAACGACCGCCTCGCCTCGTTAAGACCTGCTCTACAAACAAGTAAATTATGAAGTCATGAAAACACCTGCCCTGTGCGTTCCAGTGTTCTTGATCAGAAAAGCTGCTTTTGAGACAATAATAAACGATGCACTTTTTGAAAAAATAATTTGTTGCAATTTCCATTATTGTGCAACGTTTAGAATTGAGCGGGCATTTTTTGTTTTGTTTGAAAATAATCAGTTATGAAAACTTTGATGCAAAATAGATTTGAAATCAGGCTATTGCTTTTATGTGAGTCCTTAAACATTTACTGGTTAATTTGTATAGCAATTTTCAGACATTATGTGACACCAATGAAGGTTTATTTTTTTTAAATACAAAATAGTTGGGGTATTTTTTTTAGAAATAAAATGAAATTAAATAATCATGAATTTGCTTCAACAAAAACAACTTAAATATTCTTGTACAGTGTACTTTTAAAATAAATGATAACTTTACTTAAAATTCAAAATGATTTTATATCATATTTTCACTGACATAAAAATTATTCGCTATAAACTGAAATATTGACAATAAAATGCATCATTGATAGGAATAAATGCATAATGAAAAAATTCGTCTCAAGGTAATTAATGAAAATTCATCTCTGACTCCCTTAATTAGGAAATTTGTTGGACATTTTCTGACTGGCTTTAATATTGTTGGAATGCCCTTTTTGAAGTGGCAGTTGATTTAGTTTTTGATCTTATTTGAATGTCTTTAAAATCTTGCCTGTGGTTTTGAAATTGTATTGTGCTAATATATCCTCATAATTATTTACAGCCTTTGAAATAATTATATTTGAATATAATTGTTTTACAATAACTGTATGCACATAACTAATTAAGCATTAAAGTACATTTGCATTTCTAAGTGGATCCTTGTATGTTGAGTCGGGATTAATTTGGCTATGAGCAATGNAACACGAACTAGCAGAGAAAACGCAGAAAACTTCTGCAGCAAAGATCTGACCGTCTCTTCAATCTCAATGTAAGTAGTCGAGCGGGTAAGGAAGAAATTCAATTAATGTTTCTCCGGGGTCTGAATGTTTTACGTTTCGCAAATATAATTAAATATATTTCCGTCAACGTAAATCCGTTTTAAGAGAAAATTAAATTGGCAAGTTTTGCTTTGGCTGCGGAGAATGGGCATCACTGTCAATGTACACATTATTTACATAGTTCAGTCATGCTTGTCGGATTTCATATATATAATGCATACTTGTTGATCATACAACATTCATTTGATGAAAAACGCTGATGATATGGATGTATTACAATCGTACATAAACTGTCGATTTTAAGGAAAATGCTTAATTCCTAAATGGAAGCATACAAATTGACTGATTAATCGTGTGTATGCATGCTAACAAAAACGTGTTGTTTTCAAATTAAACATTTGTGAACAGTAAATAACACTTCATTTGAATACAAAAAGGCGTGTGTTACCCACGACAAACACTGTGTGTATGGGGAATTCGTCAAAATGCAGTAAAATAACATGCATAATAATACAGTGCTCTCTTTAACATTAACTACGATAACAGGCATATAGTGATCCGTCTGTCCGTCCGTATGTCTGTCCGTCTGAAATGTCGTCACACTTTGAGTTTAGGTTTCGAAAAATGTGGGAAAACACTTTGCGTTTAGGTTTAGAAAAATGTGGGAAAAGGGGGCATATGTCATCCTATGGTGACAAGCCTTGTTCTATATACTTTCACATTGATCAATGTATTGAAATTAATACCAATAATAAAGTTATATGGTTAAATGTTTGTATATTTGTTTGATAAAGCTGTTGCTCTACAACTTATTAGTACAGAATGTCTTATACGTTACATTTTTGAATCAATGGATATGCACAAAGTTAAGAAGTATTTTTAATGAGCATTTTCAGGAACATTCTCAGGCTTTAAGTTAAACCCGCTTAATACAGCCCTCTGTGTTGCAGTGTGATGGATACTTGCATTGATAATAAGGAGAAAAGTTGTTATCGTGTTAATGCATATTTGCTTATCAATGATGTAGAACTAACTATTGATTTTATCCTCAAGATTTGCATTTCAAGTTGTATTATAATGTTGTTGGTTAACGTAATTCCAGTATAACTAACAACATAGATTTTCCACCAGGCTTATAAGCTACATCTCTGGAATAAATGATGAAATCAACGACGTCCTGGACTAAAAACAAAGGTCACGCCCATATATGAAACGGTATTTAGGTAAAAATTACATCCTTCTTTATGACTGTGTCATGATTCTTGATGGTACTTTCAATTTGTATGTAAACACCTTTTCATGCTTGATGACACTTACATCTTGCCTGATGACCANCATATACAGTGCCTGTGCCCCAAAAAACTCAAGTACCCCTCAGAAACGAGGAAGCAAGAGGGCAATATCAACTCCTGCAGGAAAAAACACCTAAACATGAACATAAAAGGATTGAACTTGTGTTTTTTTTTTTACTTTCTAGTACTACTTTCTTTTCTATAATAATTTATATCAAATATTGTTGCTTGTTATATGAATATAGAACATGTAAAACTACCCATGTAATTGTCTCAGCTTAAAAGCAAAAGTGTAAAAAAGTTTACTAATTTACTGACAAAACAGTGGCAATTATGTTCCTGCATCCTAAAATATGGACAATAACAGCTATATATATATATTAGCAAGGGGTTTTGAGTTTTGTATGTGTTCATATTTTTCAGAAAAAGGGATTAGTGGTGACTGATCTTCTCACCTTCCTTATCCAGGAAACGTTTTGGAACAACGTGTTCGCACTGAAGATGTGGAGGACACAAATTGATCACAGTACATCCTTTGGTTACATGGACAACTTCAACGGGACAACAGCACAATTGTACCTGCCTTTTGTTTGAATGTGATCCGTGCTAAATATCCAAGTCTAACTGGCAACTTTTAGGGTTTTGTTCGGGACAAGGAGTTGGATGGTGACATTGCGTCATAATTGTTTTATCCTCAGGAATTCTATGTTTGTAGTGTTTTTTAGTTGTTTTTTTTACAGGAAGTAGTTAATAAAATTATTGTTAACAGCTTTTAAGGTAATTTAAAAACAAACATAGTTTTGTAGAAAATGTGTACATCAATGCAAACAAATTATTACCCCAATTAATGAACTATCGAACTGTACGGCAATACAGTTTCTCGTATTTTTTTAAATCAATGATTATGAAATGAAAAGTGTTTATTTTGTATTACAATTTACAATACCAAATTAATCCCCCTTCGTATATACAGATCACGTCTCCTGAAAGTAAGGCTGTAAGGCGGTACGCAATTGTGTTCTTAATATAAAAAAAACACTAACGCTGATAAAACTAACTAATTTGTCTTTATATCAATAAAGATATGTACAGCATATCACCCTAACATATGTGTTTCAACTACAAATGCATATCCAGTAAAGTTGATGAAGGTAACATATGAGGTAAACAGTTCAGGGAACTTTATACTATAGAAAACAACGAGACATCTGATGGAATATTTCCCTTTTTAAAACAATAATATTCAAATACATAATTACAGAGGCTCATTATCAGAAACATTATCAGAATAGTGTTACTATCCGCTAGTCTCGTTTTTGGACGAGCTAGTCAAATCACAAAATTACTTCCCAGAAATAGAAATAGCGGACGGAGTTGGCAAAAAGCAATAAACATAGAAACATGTTGAAAAGTAGAAAAACAACACTATAAAGATAGCACTAAATTCAAACACTTTCAATAGCAAACACACAACGCAAAATAAAAATAAACACGCGCAAATGTCACTGAAACTTAAACGCATGTTATACCAAAGACACGAATAGACTTGTACCTCATCAGCAATTATATTCTTGTCCAAAAACTTTAAAGCTTTAAACTTTATATAATGTATTTGTTTGCATAATTTATTTGCTTGTAACATATATTGCCACACAGCGTTTAGACGCGCGTCGATTTGACATAATTGTAGCAACACAAGCAGTCAGATAAGGCCTGATAATCTCTCGTTTGGTATTTGCAGACAAAATGATCAGGATATTGTTGCTTTACAGAGGTTAGGTAAATGATTAATGATCCGTAGGATTATTGCAATGATTGCTTTAAAAAAAAACGATATTTCGAGCATATCAAGACAAATGAATTGTGAGCACTTAAACGCATATTTAAGATCTCTTGGTTAAACATTCGTCGTTGCACACGAGTATTAACAGCCAATTTGCGAACGATAACAACAATGTTTGAAAGCAGAAGTTAATACAACGTGTCTAGTATGTCAGGCGTCCTTGTTTCTACGGTCAAGTTATTCTTATGCTAACATGTCGAAAACTATATGATTGTTTACAATAATCGCTCGTTAGCTGTCTGCTGAACATACCACGATACCAAATAACACCTGCCATATTCGAATGATTTAACCCCGGGGAAGAGTAAATTAGGTACGGCAGTGATGGTTTGCGGGCAGTAGTGATTCACATACTATACCGTGTTTAAAACGCTATGTCGCGAATAATAATTTGAGGGCGTTTCTGCATTTGGCTTTTATATGACTCTGATGAAAATGAAGGTGCATTCATGCGATTTTTAAGCAACTGTTCCAATCCATAATTGTGATACATGATAAAATTAATAATACAATCAATGGATGTACATAACATACACATCAATTTGTTGCGATTTTACCCCTATCACCGTTTTTACTTGCTTTACTTCTGTTTATTTTTATTTAAGGTAAATTGTTTATTTTTTTATTTTAAAGATATAGCGCCCTTAGATTTCCGGTTTCGCCTGAGGTTTAATTATTGAAAACAACATTTAGTAAAGTATCGATGATTGTTGTGTTTATATCTATTTATACAATCTATGTTCGATTGCGTCAATTAAGTTCGAAACCCCATTATTTTGTTGGGTAATTAAGACTTTTTTTTTATTCGGTCAGTGAAAAACAAAACCAAAACCTCTTCCGTCGTGATAATATGTATTGTTTGCGTCAATTAGCTTGTTAGGAGATCAAACAGATGTTTGCCGCATTAGAAATGTATTCACATTTTATTTGCATTATACTGTTGCGATTTAAGATTCATATATAACAATATACAGTAAACATTAATTATGAACTAATTTTCGGATTCGATTTACTGGGCACCAAATGAAAACAACATTATCTACGAATACATCTTTTATTGTTCTTTCTTTTGATCTATTCACACTAAGAACTGAATCCCTTTTATATGCACATTTCAAATTTTAAATAACGAAAACGGAGTAACATGGTATTCAGTATCATGTATTTCACAGAACCGTTATGATTGTAACCATACAAACACAGTTGCAAAGGCTTAAAACATGGTATACATGGCTCACTCTTCGGTTTGCAGAAGAAATGTTTATCGCGGGGATGTATTTAACATTTCTCAGGTGATAGCATTGATTAATAAGTACTGACAGTTAATGCCTCCATGTAAAGCTCACATGTACACAGCACAAGTTCAAACTAAATGATCAAACATCGAACTACAACAGTAGTTTGTTATTTATAAATAAATCTTGACCGCTCTATATCTGTATCATGCTTTGAATGATTTTGAAATACACCAGATGGTTTTCGCGAACATGAACCGCATTGATGTCTTCAAATCATACATTCAGATCATCATCCCAAAAATTGGTTTGATTTTTACGGCACTACGTTTGTTTCAAAGCGGTACGTGGGTAAATGAACCCATGTCCTTGATATCTCTCATCTCAACGCTCAGTAAATTATTATCGCTTGAAAACATTAGAACATGTAGTAATACATTCGTTATGATTTTAATAACCATGAAGTAGCGCTATGTATAGCATTAACTATCGATATTGTAGTTTTATAAACTTGGATTGAAGTGCTCGATTGCAGTTGGCGTGAGTGTTTTTTACGATTTCACCTTAATAGCAATATTATATGTGTGTCTATACGGTGTGTTCACTCTGATCAGTCCTCTGTAATTCTCAAACACACTACTAGAAACTATGACCAGTTTAGGATGTTATGGTAAACGGCCTATTAAGATGTTAACATGTTGTTTTGAAAAGTTTATATCCGCTAATTTTATTATAATAATAATGTCTCTGAATCATTACCATTTTGTAAATTGCATCTTTATTATATTGCATTAACTGAACAGAAATGGAATTGTAGCAAATGTATCTAGTGATTCCAAACCTAGATATGACTCTTTTGTGGATATTTATTGGAATTTGTATCACATTTGTCTGTTGTTGATATTAGAGGATGGTTTTATAAATAATCAGTTTGATATTGACGGCAAGAGATAAAACATGTTTGTTTTTCAATATTTATTGATAATATACCACAAATTGATGAACTCTATTAAAGGAAACCTTCTCAGAAAGTTGGCATTCTATTGAAGATAATGATGAAAATATCTTTTGTTTATATCGTTGTAATGGACAATATATGTTTAATAAAGCGCAGGGAAAAACTATGTATCGAACATCGGCATCATTTAAGTTGAAACATAGATCTACATTTTAGTGTAAATGTTTCGAGATAAATTGACAAATTGGTATAAAAGATTATTTATCCGCACAGTAACACGTTTAGCCGCGTCATGCGAAAATGTAGCATGTTGTAGCTCCACACCAACCTGTGCTGCCAAGTCAGGAGCTACTCTGACCGTTATGTTGCGGATCAGAATAATCTGATAGGTTTAAAAGTCGTTTGAATGAAAAGTTGACGATCCAAACGGACAACATTCGATCACAAAATCTAATCCACTAATATGAAAATGAATGAAGGTGACCTTTATGTACGACACAATTATTTCAAATATCGTATTGCTGTCATGGATACCAATCACATATGTTGGCTGATGGTAACACATATACATAGTCAAATTACTGTTGTGTAATTGGGTTATGTAAGGGAGACGCTTCTATTGGTCAATTTGTATTACTGCATTCGACTGATAACTGCTCTTGATAAGTAGCGAGCGAAGGCAAGGAATATCTGCACGTATTGCGTGCAGTACGATGTTCATACAACATGTATCTTACATAAAAACAAAAAGCGCGTCAGAGGTGATTTCACGTTATTTCGACTGAAGCAAATTAAATGGTCGTTATGCTTTTTATATCACAAGTGTCTATATAGCAATCGGTTATTATATCACGATGTGTCTTTTTAAAGTCGCTTTGAAGGAATGTAAAATCACCGTTGCATTGGTAATTGAGTAATTAAGGAATTAATGTTGAACGGAGCTTTACATCAGAAGTGTTATTTTTTAGAAGGTATATACAAAAACACATGTGTGGGTAATATGGAAAATATTTTAAACAGTATTGCCTTGATGATTAGAGGAATTCGATTTTAAAAGTATGATAGTTCATACATGTATGTGTTCACATTGCACGTGATCTTGAAATGCGTAGAACAAGTTGCGGAGAAATGTGTGCATTTCTATAACAACACAATTTTTTTATTAATAATTGCATACACTGTCAAAAAATACAACTATAGAGTAATAATTATAGGTTTTTAGACATTTCACTGTACAATACGGATATATATATTTGGACGAGCACACAGTTTTAAGTCATATTGGACAAGCCGTTAGGCGAGTCCAATATGACTTCAAACTTTGTGCGAGTCCAAATATATCACGTATTGTACAGTTTAAACGTCTAATAATCTTTTTATTCTATATCCATTTCTTACGCTCTTTTGTTTCTTCTTTAAACTATATTACCGAACAAGCTTTCCGTATTTTTATTTTCATTCATCTGATTACGCAATTTATGACGTATCTCGTGTGACGTCATTTCTCTGTCGAAACTAACTAGTATAAGCAAGACTCTCTGCATTTTAGGGACAACACTAATCACTTTGGACGTGTTTGTGTTTAACAGTAAATTCATTATAATAATATATGTTTTTTAATCATCGAACGAGTCCAAAACGTATTTCGGATTGTGTGTTTGTAATGCATAATTGTTAACTTCGATAGGAATAAAACAGCTCGCTCCGACAGGATTACGAATTCGTAATTCGTTTTTTGGGTCAGAATGGTTAGCATTGATACAAACGCTATCAAAGAAAGTGTGGATTAAAATACATTTCGATAAAGGGATGGAAGAACAGAAAATGGAAGTGCATATCATTGAACTGTGTTGTTATAAGCATTGGATTAAAGCTGTCATTGAGGTAAATAAAATAGTTTTTGTTTTGCTGTTGCATTTTTTTTCAATTTCAAACAATAACAATATCACTTGCTGTTGCATTTGTTTTTAATTTCTAACATTTATCTATTTTATTTATTTAAGACATACAATCTAAATATCGCCTGTGTTAATCGATTATTCTACAATCGGATACTTTTTCTTGGTACCGGCTTTTATCGTTATAAAACAATGGCTTATAGCACTTGTACTCAACTGTCCAATATGGAAAAAATACAGACTGTTTGGATCCAATACCGGAATATATTGGACGGTCACATGGTACATATGAAGATTGCACATTGGATGAATTTATTTGATATAGAATAAAATAATGTGCATGGTTATAGCTCTTCATATTTTTAATTATTACTGTGCATTGTAAATGGGAATATTAATTTAACATTCTAATCAAACTTGTAAATATATGTATACCATCAAGCATAAATGCTTCATTATGCGAGCTAAGAGTTTGAATCTTTTCATATACGACGTACTGTATAATGTGCAGTAGTACTTGCACCAATCACTGTCTACGGTCACTGTTCAATATCGCCATTAGAGATTCTCAGGCCTGTTTCAACAGTATTAGCGTAATCTCACTTTTCTCATATTGCCTAAAAGTGTGCAAACAATTTCTTATGACAAATATTACAAGCTTTAAATGAAATGTTAATGTGAATTACAGAAAGTTAACACTATTTTGTACAACACCACCGACTTTGAATAAATGAAATAAGTGACTAAAGGCAGTTATACTCAAACCAGGTTCAATAAGTTTCTAGAAATCGGGGCTCGGAGTTGACTATTTTATTATTAAAGCCCCACTACCGCTCAAAAACAACGAAATGTTCGTACAATATTTCATAAAATAAAGTTAAGCAATTACAAATCAGTGTTCTTTATGGCAATTGCCATAATTTCAACGCCTGATGTGGTCTGGTAACATAGATGGTTGTAGATACAAAATGCCCGTTTTTTGCACATTTAATTCCATTTTAATTTCCCGCAACGATATCTATTCATACGACACATGAACACTAACATTGTACCATTTTAGTGTTCGTGTGTCGTAAGAATAGATATATTTGCGGGAAATTAAAATGGAATTAATTGTGTCACAAAAAAATAAAAACTAACATTTTTTATCTACAAAAATCTATGTTACCAGAGCACATCTAACGTTGAAATTTTGGCTATTGCTAAACGGAACACTGATTATTTATATGTTAACTTTATTTCACGAAATTTATTACGAAATTGTGGTTATTTTTGAGCGTTATATAGGCTTAAAAGGTTAACTTGAACATGTGAATATCCCTCTGTGAAGTGTATGTCGGTAATAACATAATACTTAGTACGTAGATACGAACATAAATGCCTGTATGTAGTGTAGCATTTCCAAGTGTTCACACATGCGTTACAGCGTTAATTCCGGCAAGGTCGTTATATACTATCTAGCACACGTGGTCACTTAACATTTGGTTGCAAGATTTCAACGACTCTTAAAAGACGCTTTTATCGCGCTCTAGAACCTGTTTTTGCGTAGCTTGTTTGCGAGCGCACACTGTTTTGTTGTTTAATTTGTATGCATATGCACTAATACACAAATATTGGTTCGTTTTTAAGTAATCATCAATTGATTTCGGTAAAATAATATAGCTTTAGTAACTCATTTCATTGATAATTTGGATAACACATTCATTACTCACATAGCGTTTAAAATATGTCATTGACAGACAAACGTGTGTGGTCTATTGGTAGCGCCTTAGATTCTGCTTCTCAAGAACCCTTGTTCGAATTACGGTACATGTTATATTTTTTAATAAACTTGTATCGTGCTTTTAAAACTTTTTTAGAGTATTAAAAATATAGTATATATATTACTAAATGTATACTTACACTTAACAAATACGAAACACTGTGAACAAGTCCCTTTATGTGCATATATATATACAAGACAATGGTTCGATTATGCATTCGAACTAATCAATCTTGAACTCATGAACTCCTATATATATATACATATATATCTGCTTTAGGCATTATGGGGTCCGTACTATTTATTCTGCATTAGGGGGACAATTTGTATATTTTTTATTTTTACCTTTTAATGATATCTTAATATTGTTTTGAAAATAAAAATGGCACTTTATTATCATATTAGAAGCATTTTGCGATTAAACAAAAAATAAAAAATATACACAAAAATTGGTCCCCTTAATATTTTATCAGTATAAAATATTCATAAAGGAGACCATATCATATATTGTGCATTAAGGGGACCATTTCATATATTGTGCATTAAGGGGACCATTTCATATATTGTGCATTAAGGGGACCATTTCATATATTGTGCATTGAGGGGACCATTTTATACATTGTTTATTAAGGGAACTATTGCGTATATTTTTCATTAAGGGGATCATTTCCTACATTGTGCATTAACAACGGTCAAGGTCACACTTTGAGGTCAAAAGTAATAGGGTATTTTTTTCTTGTGTCGCCCATAACTTTGTCATTCAATGGTATATTTTGAAATAATTTGACATAAATGTTCACCATCATGAGACAATGTGTCATGCGCAAGTCTCACGTCCCTGTCTCCAAGGTCAAGGTCACATGTGTATTTCAAAGGTAAAAAATAGGGTATTAATTTTGTGTCTGGTTCATAACATTTTGTTTTCATGGTGGATTGTATGCCACGACTGGCCTTTTCATGGGCGCTGGCAGTGACTTGGGCGATACCAATGGAGCCGACTAAAGGATGAGTACCTGTTTCAGCAAGGGCTGTTCCTGCACTTTCCACAAGCAATGCACCTGAAATCTGACAAAAATACTTAATGAAAATCTCAATTGGTTCAGTATTTGCCTAATATTATGACACTAAATATATGAATATTGGATTATCTAGTAGAAACAAAGATGCACATTTGTTGCAAACAAAGCATTTTCTGTTTAAAGAAAAAAGAGTCATAATTATGATAAATTACAAGGACAGAGTTATGTGCCTTGGTTGGTGACATCTGATATTGTGTCAAGCTAATGATGGTGCCCTTATACTTATGATAAATCACATACAGTAAAATAACATACAATTACTGTATCTGTGTGTTGGAGAAAATTATCAAAAACTTAATATGTATTTTATAATGAATATTGAATACTTATATTCTCTGTATAATGTATATGTACATTATATGAGTTGCTGCTTATATGGAATCCCCACCAGGGTTTGAACCTGGATTTCCTCTTCATATGAAAAGGTGTGTTTGCTTACACTATAAGGATGTTCCCATTTACAGCACTATTGGTAACAATTATTTCTGTCAACTATATTCACTATATCCATTAGTCTTAATACATAAATGTGTAAATACATGTTTTGAAGCTCTTTAAACACAATGCATTCTCCGTCTGCTCTTAAAGGCACTTCTGAAGGGCAAGACCCTGTTCAAGCAAGCTTCTCTTCTTGTGCTTTCCAGGAGCACTAATCCTGAAAGCAGACAAAGAAACATAAGTAAAATCACATTTTTGTTAAAGAAACAATTAAATACATTTCTTTGTTAATTGATTATTGTTCCGGATTGAAAATCTGGACAGATAATCCCACGAAAATAATGTTGAAGATATGTCGTATTTATTTAAATATGCTGGTACGTGAGGCGGTAAGAAACTGCAACAAATAAAGCGAAACA
>VMBQ01000896.1:0-14592 GCA_007657795.1 Dreissena rostriformis | reverse complement strand
TTCTGCAGCTTACTATGGTATTAAGTGGTATCACAATATAAACGATTTACAAGATCCTACAGACAATCAAATAGTGAAGAACATGCTGGAGTGTGCAAAACGCGTCAATTCTAGACCCGTCACAAAGAAGGACATAGTTGATAAAGATTCGTTAATTCGATTGTGTGACATGTTTTCAGAGTCGATTGATGTAATTGTTCTCAGAGATGTATCCATGATATTATTGTCATACGCAGGTTTTCTACGATTCGACGAAGTCAGTAGTTTAAGATGTTGCGATGTTTCATTTTTTGACGATCACATTAAGCTTTTCATTAAAAAGAGTAAAACTGATGTTTATAGGAAAGGGAGAGAAATCGTTATTTCAAAAGGGGAAACGTCTGCTTGTCCTATGTCAATGTTGCAGAGGTATTTCGACAGTGCGTCTTTGTGTTCAAAGTCCGAAATGTATTTATTTAGACCAGCATGTAGGTCAGGTCAACGAAGTTTTTTGTTATCCAAAGATAAGAAATTAAGTTACACGCGGGCAAAAGAGTGCATTGTTTCAAAATTAAAAATTGTTGCACCTTTTTTCAAACTTGGGGTTACATTCTTTAAGGGCGAGCGGGGCCACTTCGGCGGCTAACGCAGAGGGCGTGTCTGAGAGATGTTTGAAGCGACATGGTCGATGGAAGTCTGATAGGGCTAAAGATGTGTACATTGATGATTCTCTAGAAAAAAGGCTTTTTATCACTAGACAATTGAAATTATAATTGATTTGCGGTTGAATTTTGAGAGGTCATAATAATTAACAACCTTACTATCCTTTGTTTTTGTTCTATCGCAAGTCTTGCCCAATGCAAAACGAGTTGTGTTTTGTGCTTAGTTGTGTGAAGACTTTTCAGTTCTGTGCGTTACGGAGTGTAGCTCAGAACGTATGTCTAAGCATAACGCACCGCACAAAACTGATTCATGTGCGGTTCGTTCATGCATATGGTTGTCACGTGAGTGATAGTCACTCAGGCGGACAAAGGCGGGAATGTGCACGGGGTGCTCATTGTTTAGTCAGTTCTAGGCTTGACTTCGATCAGTAAACTTTCAATTTTGAAAATTCGAACCGCATTAATAGATTGGTTAAAATGACCAGTTATGTTTGAGTTACACAATGTCCACAGTGAAATATTAATATTGGTTGTTTTCGGGTACAGTTTTCCAGAGCTATTTTACATTGGGTGAAATTTTATCTCTGGTTTTTACGCTGGGCTGGAAAAAGCCATTTAAGGATTAAGAATAGAAGTAATGTATACAAATTAAAGTTGTACTGTTATATTATTCTATGATAATACTGGATTTTTATATGTTACGAAATGTATACACTATTCTTGTATGTATGTTGTCATTAAACTGATCGCAAGTCTTGCCCAATGCAAAACGAGTTGTGTTTTGTGCTTAGTTGTGTGTAGACTTGCTTCATATTTACTCCCTCAGCCAGTGTGACTATACCTTTATGATCACGACTTGTTTGTGTATCAGTTTTCTCAGAAATATTCAACAGATTTCTTGGAAGGTTGGGATCAGGCCAAGTATTTGTGTGTTTTTTTCTCGATATCTTGTAACATTTATTTTTATTCGCCTTGACAGCCAAGAAATATTTCTGATTGGAATATTAGTCAATAACAGAAGTGTACAGCTAAACGTAAGCGTTTTATAAAATACTTAACGATTATTTTTTTATTGGCTTTATACGTGTCATATTGGACACATTTAAACCACGAACAAGGCGAAAGTAAACAAAATAACTCAAACGATTACCAGTTGATTTTTTTTAAATAAATAATACGGGATAGTAATTGAATAATATATCATACCGAAAAATGTATGATTGATAAATGTTTATTTCTTTCTCGGGATCTTTCGGATGATTTTAGGATATTTCATTATTTATTCCGTACTCTGAATGTTACTCTTACTCATGTATTAAATGTTTTTTCTATTGCTGCGTTCAGCGTTAATTATTTAATATATTCTTTGCCTGGTTTGTTGATGAAATTAATTCAAAACCAACTATCTTGTCTAAGGTGATCCAAAGTTTATTTTCTGCAAATACAAGACAATTTTGTACAGGCAAACGTAGCATTAAATAGCAGTATTTTTTTGGAGGCTTTGATCGTGATAAATCGACAATCTCCGGAATATCCGCAAGTTGTTTTAACCTTTTTACTGGTTTACGTCATACTCAAGCAGTATGACTAATATAATTGGTATTGGAACAGGTGTTTCTCTGACCTCATTACGTTTACAGTTATAGTTCGTTAACCCCGACCGACTTTCTGTCTTAAAACCCAAAATCATATTTACAGGTTATCTCTTGGCTATCTGTCTAAGATAAACAGATTTCTTGGAAGGTTGGGGTCGGGCCAAGTATTTGTGTGTTTTTTTTTTCTCGAAATCTTGTTACATTTATAAACCGGTTTACAGTCAACTCGTACCTAAGTCAACTCGCACGGTAGTCAACTCGCACGTTGTTTGGTCAACTCGCACGGAAGTCAATTCGTACCTAAGTCAACTCGCACGGTAGTAAAACTATTGATGTGTTATTGGGTTCTAAATGAGTAATTTATGCATAAAAACAAATGAGAAACACTTTCGGATTTTTGTTTAATACTTTTTATTACATTTTTTTTCACAAAATAACACATATTTTTTTCACAAAATATTGTTTACACGATAGTTACATTATCGACACATTACAACAGACCGTAAAAGTACTATAATAAATATGTTTTTAAAATATTATTCTAATTTTTATTACAATATTGACACACATTATCAAAGGTTTATATATGTACACAAGTAGACATACATCTACATACTTTTATTTTAAAATTTATTTCAATATTTACACACAGTATCANCGGCTTATGTCATCCTCATCCAAAATTCCACTGGCGTCACTGGCGGTAGAACCCCAAACATCAGTTACATCATTAGTTGACGACACAAAGGAAATCTGAAACATATCAAGCGCATCATAGTAAGGTATATAAAATTTATACAATATACCAAAATGTCGCCAAACTGACCCGATACACAATGAATTGAAAGTATGGAACGTCTCAAACTACCTGTTCATTAACATGTGTGTCTTCTGTATCCATGACGTCGGTCGAATTGCCAAGTGCAGTCTCTTCTTCGGAACCCGCCTGTGTTACATTCTGTGCAGACGTTGAAATCTGAAACATATGAAGCGCACCATAGCAAGGTGTATGACAAGTACTAGTAAAAATAATAAAATATACCAAACTGTCCCGATACACTATGAATAGAAATTATGGAAAGTTGTACAATATCTGTTCATTAACAGGCTAGTCTTCTGCCTCCATGACATCGGTCGCATTGCCAAGTGCCGCCACTTCTTCGGATCCCACCTGTGTTCCGTTCTGTGCAGAAGTTGAACAAGGCTTGCAGACAAACGTTATGTCCGTTTCACCGCGAATGGCGGCAAAGTACTGTTTTTGTGTCATGCCTACAAAGACAAAACATTTTCCCCCATAACTGTTATGAACATTCAAACCAGTGCAGGTTTTGCAACACTGTGCGTTATTAACAAATAGTTATACACATATAATGTAATCCAATCAAAATTACAATCTCGTGAAATATTTTATTATCTCAATTTAATAAGTCAATTAATCATAATTAACAAAGATTTATTTAATTTCAATTAACGNTACTCCTATTATAAGTTTGTAATTTATAATGTTGTCCTCTTCCAATACATGAGCAGGCATTTGTTCCATAAGTACCCGAATATCAAAATAATTAATACAGAATAATACATTTTTTATTGAAATTTTATTGAAATTTTATTTGAAAGAATGCCAATTTGTTCAGAATACATATAGATATAATCAGGTGAATACAGATAAGCGCGATTATAAAATGTTCGTATTCCAAATTTTCTTTTAACGAATTCGCTAGTTTGCGTTATGGAGATATGGTAGTCGGTATGGTATACGTCAATGTCTGAGCGGAGGTGGGTTTAATTATCATAACCATTAATGCCAATTCCCGTAGTTTTCTTGCTATTATTAAAAGGAAATTTGTGTTACAACATGTTAGCGTGATGCCTACAATAGTTATTATGTCAAAAGTAGAGGGACTAGTTTGAATAGGTATTTCGCCATCTAACATTGCTTCTGTAAGATCACAATTTGGTTATTCTTTGTTCTTTTAACGAACGTATCCATATCTATTTCTAGTTTATGCGATCTCTTTTAAATGTATTGCGTATTTTTCTGAGACATTTTAAATTCAGGTAATAATACTTCTATTGGATTGTTATATGAGATGTCATCTAACATTTTATCCAAAATTGAATCATTAGAGAATTGTTGCAATAACGGCAAATTTATCGGATATATTGGATCGACAATCGTGTCATTCTTAATGCATTTGGTAAAATGTGCTTCTTTGCGCTGTGAACTTGTCACGAAATGACACCAACATGGTTTAATTAAAACACAAAATTTGCAACCATTAATTAACTGAAAACTGTTGCGTATTTTCATCATATCGTAATTAAACTCCAATATAATTTTTTCCGTAGTGTAATGTTGATCTGAACTTGTTTTCAACGCATTTACTATATTCAATCTAAATTGCGAGGTGTTTGAAACAAATTCATTGAATTGTACCGTATGTTCGTGTACATGAGACGCAAGTGACGACATTTCCCCAAATTGATGGGTAATCGTGTTGGACATAATATTAACCCTTTCAGCTAATTTGTTCGCGTGGTCTCGAAATATGTTTAATTGCGAGATGGTTGCGATACCAAATAGTGTGCTACCAATAACTCCTATAAATGGGAGCAATCCTGCGGATTCGCGAGATGTTCTTTTGTTTGGTACATTTGTGGAAAATAATAAAATCGTCTAATTGTATAAAATGTTTTATCAACACCGAAATGTCCGTTTAAATCATGAAAGCTATAAATAATTTCTTGTCTTAGTGATTCTGGCAATGCCAGCTGTTTAATATACACTTTTTAGACTTGACTTTTCTTTGATCTCGGTTCATAAAAATGAAACAAAATATCCTCCACAATTGGAATTGTTCGCTGGTGTGAGCGATTCTTTTTGCGAATCGGTTATCAGGTAATTGCCCTTCTTTTAGAAACATATAAATATAAGCAAAATCCTTTGAGATAGACTGTTAATAGCTCATATAAATTATATCGTATATTTTTCCTGGCGTTCGATCATTGTCAGCTGGTTGTCCTGAAAAGGTCAATGTGTTCTGGGTCATGTTATTTTTTGTTAACTGCTTATGGGTTAATGTATTTGGCATCGGTAGCGGATCTCTTTCTTGGTTTATTGCTTCTGGTAATGTTTTTCCTGTTATCATCTGATAAGGTGAGGAGAATTGGGTTAATGTATTTGACATACCCTGTGGGTTTAATTCTTGATTAATTGTGCTTCGTCGTTATCTGTTGAGGTGGGGAAAATTGGTCGGAATTTGCTAAGTGATCTGTTACCTGTTTTTTTTCATTCATACATGTAGTTGATACATGGAATTTCGGGATTCGCCTTATCTGGGTTAAGGTGTTGTTGTGATTGTATTTGCTGAGGGGTAATATCTTGACTTGATAAATGTTGTTCTCGGAAATGAGGGTCTAAGTCTGAGTGTTTGCTATTTGTATTGGTATTGTTATGGAATTTAGTTTGCTGCCTAGTGAAAGAATTTATGTCATGTTCTTCGTGTTCTTGGATAATGCTATTCTCTGTCTGAAATAGATTTTTTATGTCTGTAAAAATAATGTCCGTAGATTCTTGCTTATTTGTTTTATGATCTATTCTGCTTAAAAAAGTCGCTAGGGTTTAATTTACCAGCGCGAAAAATAATTTCGTGATCGAAATTTTGAAGAAAAATCATCCATCTATAAATTCGATAATTAGATTTTTTTTGCTGTATGTAAATATATTTGAAATGTACACTCTACACTCTTTTAATGCATAAATTATTGCTAATAATTCAAGTTCAAGTTCTACTAGAGTATTTTTTTCTGCATCATTTAATGATCGACCTCCGTATAAAATTACGTGATGATAATTGGGTTTATCTTCCTGACATAAAATAAAACCTACCGAAGATTGGCTTGCGTCTGTGAATATTGTAAATTCTTTGTTAAAATCAGGTAACCGTAAAATTGGTTTTGGTATTAGTGCAGTTTTTAAAGTATTAAAACTTTTGTTATGTTCTTCGGTCCTTTTAAATATTGTATCTTTTTTTAGAAGTCTATTTAAAGGTGCGACAAGATGTGAATACCCGTTAATATTGTTTTTTAAGAAATTAGTAATTCCCAGAAAACTCCTCAAGCATTTTTGAGTGGTGGGGATTTGGAATTCTTTGATAATTTTTAATTTATCAGAGTCCATTTAAAATGTGTTTCCTTCGAAAACGGTGACTAAAAATATTATTTTCTTTTGTGCAACATGACTCTTTTTGAGGTTAATAACTAATCCTGCCTCTTTTTTTTTGGTAAGAACGTGTGTTAGTTCTTCTATATGGGTTTCAATATTATCGCTCATTAAAAGACAATCATCTAGGAAAAATAGTAGATTTTTACAATTGAATTATTGTTATATTTTTGATAAAAATTATTGACCAATAATAAGGAGACAATATATAACCTGGTTAAAATAAAATTAACAATAATTGATGCAAATATATATTAACGAATCCATGAAGTTAGCATCATGTTTTCTTAAGGGATTACAAATATAGCAAAACACATGTTATCTTATTAAACTGTGTCAAACAAGCGAATATTTGCACACCCGGTACGTTAATTTAATCTAGAGCCACATATGATTTTTCAAAACGTTTGCTGAAAATATTTTGTCCTTGGTTTAACAAAAGTGTATATGTCGATGACAAAAGAATATCTTAATATTGAATCTGTCTCTACTGTTTGCGCATTTTAAAGTAGTATATTTATAAAATATATTGGATTGCTATACAATTTGAATATCAGCTCTTATTCGTTATGTATTCTTGGATTTCTGGTATAAAACATGTTATTTTAATTCTGTTAACTTTGCGTGCGTAATATATTTAAATTGCACACACTATTAAAAAGAAGGGTCATTCGTTATGCATACGTGGACTTATATATTATGAAACGTGCTTTGCAATTAAGTGTTGCATATTTGTACATCTAATTACCTCTGTACAATAAAGAATGTAATATTATATATGTCGTTTTGTTTAAGCTAACATAAAGTATTTTAATTATTTATTATGTTATGTAGCGTACGATCACATTCCCTTGATAATGCGAACATATGTGTAATTTAGTTCTAACATTACATTTGTAGTATGTTTTACTATTTTCATGATTTTGTTCGAAATTGCGAATTCTTATAAAATGAAACGCAAACACCATGATTGTTTAATAATTTAAAGTTGCACACGATAGTGGTGTGTGCGCAGACGAATAACAACAGATAAATTACATGGAATTTACAATCATTTCTCCTGCAATAGTTCATGAGATACAATATATTACAGCTCTCTCTAAATTGAGCTTATCAAATTAAATTATTGCAAACAGACACCGATATCACGCCACTTGCCAACCAACTGTTTTATCTAGATTTACTCGTAATAACCTAGTTTCTAAACACAAACACCAACACCTGTTCTGAATGAATAGCGCAAAAAGCAAAAAAGCCGCAATTCGTGGAAAACTAAATTTGTGCTGATTTCGTTCTCGGAACGAACATGTTAACTCAGTGGCAACGAAAATTAGTGTTCAGTATTTCAATAGTAATATAACACGTTTAAATATACAACTTATAAACGAACATGTGGCGTTCTTTTTAAAATGGTATTATATATAACAATGAACGCTAGGTGTGTCAGTATTTAGGTTATGCATTGTATAATATTTTCAATTTCCTAGAAATGATCCATTGTTTAAATCAGTTATGGATATTTTTTCCTGTTAACATGCATAATGCTTGATAACATCCTATCTGTCAAACATTACATTGGAACTTTCGTTGATGTAGTTTTCAAATCTCTATGGTTAAACAAACAACTTCGATGTACTAGTTTAAATAATCTTTCTTGCATGTGTCCGAACGTTCTTTCCCTCAATATCATTGTCATGTGTTGCAATATATTGATTTGAATATTTCCGAAACTTATGTTTGATACACTTTGCCTTGTATGACCTCCAATCGCATTTAACGTTATAAAAATGTAAAACTGCCAAGACAACAAAGTTATATTGAGTTTGATGATTTAAAGATAAAAGCATTAATGTTTCGGGCAGCGCTGTAAGCAGAATGTTATGTATTCGTTTGCTTCTGTATACATGTAAAACCGGCATATCTACCGTATTACAGTTTCAAAAATAAGAAGATTTTAGTATATTAAATTAAATGCTTAACATGCCGGAAGTCGTAGTAGTGGAATTGTCCGGAATTAATACATGAACTACAGCTATGCGATGGAACACTCATGATAACAGTCTTGTAGTCTTGTTAAATTCTAATTGATGAAATTCGATAATTTTGTTGGAATCATTGCGAATTCCAATAGATGCCTGTATCGCAACATGTACTAAAAGGTTAATTTTTTAAATAATACTGATAATATGTTGCCTTTTAAACCCAAATCGACAGATTGCGTTATGTTTTCGAGCATGCAAACGACAAATAGTGTCATACAATAAGTGTTTGATTGTTATACTACATTATATTAAAGAATAACATCTTATGTATTGCAAGCGCTGTATTTTAAATATATGTTTAGAGATTTTTTAATTAAACAGCCTTTGTTATTTACGTGTATGGTCAATATCAACCGTTGGTTTGACTCGTATTAGTTTAAAATGACTGGCTTTAATTGATTTTCAACATTTGAAAACACGATGTAAGCTTTGGGGCTGTGCGGAAATGTTATGGTTGAATGCTGGATGGTTTAAATATTAAAAAGCCGGGTCTCACTTGCTTGATTTTGCGGTGGTAAAATGAAAACCTTCATTAACTAGTGGGCTGGGTTTATCTGACAGTGCATTGCTGATAACATCAGAGCGTTTATAAACAGAAACAGCGTTTGAGCAGACAGCAATATGGTATAGTGTTGAATCTGAAAACTTGATCTGAGGCATTCGCAAGCTAATGGCTGAGAGAAGTTCATAACCGTTCAAGTTGGCGGTGCTTAGCATTTACAGGGAAATTTGAATTTCAAGCAGACAACAAAAACTTTTTTCTGTAAATCAATAACTATATAACTTACAATCACCAAATTACACATACATATTGTTTGTATACTGAAGTATATGTATGCCAAATTGTATTGGAAAATATTAAATACAAACTTAACTATTTTGAAAAAATCCTTTTTGTTTTCTGCTGTTTACAAACCAGTGTACAACTGAAAAGTAGACATTTTGTGAGTTTGTGACCCTTTTATACTGCTTCTCCGGTCTTTAAATCCATTCAAGATACACTGAGGCAGTCATTTATTTTTCTAAGCGTATGTTGCGACGTTTTGCAAACTGAAAACAATAATTGTATGCGAAGTTTTATCTCTTGTATTGTAGATATGGTTCGAGTATCTAGAGCAACAATTAATGAGGCAGTCAGTCAGGATAAATAACCCGGGTATACATGTTCATAGAAGATAATAATTGTATGTGTTAATAAATATAATATAAAAAGTATACATGGTCCAATAATTAATTTTATTTTGCTTTTTCAACTAAGAAATATTTTGTTTATACGGAGTACTGTGTATTTTAACAACATTCCAAGTGTCATAACGTTCCACGTTATTCATTTTCCAGTTTATATAACGATACGTTATTAGGTTGAGTAAATATTCAATATTTATATCATCTATACTATTCGTAAGAATACTAATTACTGTATGACATGTTGTCATATTTTAGAAACTCCAGTTGAGGTCACTTTCAAAGTCACCGCAAATGACCTCTTCAAAAATTTACAAGATGGCAATAAAATACGAAATAAGCAGAAATCAATCCGGCTTGTATGTCAAGACTCTTCCACCAATAACATGCAGAGCCAGGACATTCCTCTCAGCTTCAAGTCCGGATATCTGATCGTGCAGACTAATAAGCCCCTGTACAACCCGGAGCAAACAGGTACATCTTGATTAAGTCATTGTGCAGCCCAGATCGAACAGGTACAGTTTAATTAAGCAATAGAAAACATATACAGCTTGATTAAGCCCTTGCACAAAAAAGAGCAAACAGGTACAGGTGGATGTTACCTAGAGCAAACAAATACAGCTTGGTGTTACGCGACTTGATGTGAAGAGCACACACTCATCAGTATGTTGTAACATGTGCTTTGTATGCTTATACACAGCAATCAGTTATTGTTAACAACAGCGAAAATGATTTTCTATTCAGGGCATTCGTTACAGCAAGAACGTAGTTTTACACATCTAAATTTAGGTAAGAACTTAATAATGTGTATAAAGACCCATACGAATATAATTCGCACAACTGCATATATATGGGCAAAGTATACAAATTGTTGCCACATGTAATTCAAATTACAATAGAAGTATCCATTGAGTTCGAAAGCATATTTGTTAGTGCAACATTTTAAAAATATTTTCAGTGCTCGTTCGAGTTTTGGCTATGGATGAAAATATGAAACCTGTCAAGAACAAGTACTTGGAAATCGATCTTGTTGTGAGTAGTTCCATGAACATCCATGATTTTAAAAAGATACTCGAGAGTCAAGTTATAGCTCTAATCAGTCTTTAAAGTCAGTGTGTATATTTTTAAGAATTTGTGGTGCAAATATTTGAATAAGATAAAAGAATGCTTTGAAACCGTTTTACCGGCTCCACAATGTTTTAAAGTATTTTTTGCCTTAGCAACCAGAATTTTTGACGTAGGAACAAAATGAAATGACATGCATAATTTCCATATTGCCATCTATCCATGTTTTAAGTTTCATGAAAAATATGAAGATTTTTTAAAGTTATCAAAAGATCCAGAAAAGTGTGACTGACTGACGGACTGACAGACTGACAGACAGACACACAGAGCGCAAACCATAAGTCCCCTCCGTTGAAACTGGTAGGAGACGATAATTATTATATCTTCATTACAGAACACGCTGTCATGATAGCATATAGATAACAACTTATTTTTCCACATCTCATTACAGACAATTTGTTGTTTTAATTGCCTTTCATAGCTTTTTCATGATTTGATATTTTATACAAATCCAACAATTGAGATTGAAATGATGGTAACCAAACTTTTTAACACGTGATATATACTAAAATAGGTTTTACTTATGTAAAGAAATAATATATTTCTAGTATAAAACATACGCATGAATGAAAACAGGGCTTAACAAAGAAACAGTTTTGTTTCTTGTCTTTTCTTAACTTTTTTTTTCCTCCGCCAACACATTTTATGATTATTGTTTTCATTCGACAATTTAGAGACTTTTATTTATCTACGAAAACATAAACAACTTTTCCCTATTGACCTGTATGATTTTGTCCAGCAGACACAAAGCCACAACTATTGTTTGCCTCATACGATCAATCTAACTATTATGATCTGTTATTAATTAGTATTTTGTTTCATATATATATATAATTTTTTACAGTGCCAGTAGACATACCAATTGTAAACAATTATTTTCAATGCCGTTTAAGAATCCATCAATACGGCTGTCGGCCGGAAGCCATTTCAACCCGGAAGTTCTACCAGCGGTTTCTACAAATGTTCCTAGCCTAAATATCAAAATCGTACTTTGAGCTCAAGTGTAAACTTTGCATATGTTACAGATAGTGTGAAAAGTTACCTCATCATAAATAATGATTTCTACAAATATCTTACCAGAAATTTCCACCATATACAGATGGCGTACCATGTGCAGGACGCGTGTTCAAAGACCCAATATCAAATACACCGATTATTCATTTTTTTTTTCAATTTCCTCATTTATATACCCAACAAAACCGCACATATTATGAAAATGATACCTAACATTTTATCTTCCTTTTTCATAGTTCTATTGCTATTGATATCTCTCTCTTATCTTAACTTAATAATTGAATCGGTTCTGTAGCAAACGACGTAATCAAATTTTAACATCAGCCTCTTCGCAATATTTCCGTATGAATCATATCAGCGTTTCTGGCTCACTTCGTTTTCATGTGATCATATCATTATGATGAACATCAAACAGAGACCAGAACACGCTGTCATGATAGCATATAGATAACAACTTATTTTTCCACATCTCATTACAGACAATTTGTTGTTTTAATTGCCTTTCATAGCTTTTTCATGATTTGATATTTTATACAAATCCAACAATTGAGATTGAAATGATGGTAACCAAACTTTTTAACACGTGATATATACTAAAATAGGTTTTACTTATGTAAAGAAATAATATATTTCTAGTATAAAACATACGCATGAATGAAAACAGGGCAGAACAAAGAAACAGTTTTGTTGCTTGTCTTTTCTTAACCTTTTTTTCCCTCCGCCAACCTATTTTATGATTATTGTTTTCATTCGACAATTTAGAGACTTTTATTTATCGACGAAAACATAAACAACATTTCTCTATTGACCTGTATGATTTTGTCCAGCAGACACAAAGCCACAACTATTGTTTGCCTCATACAATCAATCTTACTATTATGATCTGTTATTAATTAGTATTTTGTTTCATATATATATATTTTTTTACAGTGCCAGTAGACATACAAATTGTAACCACTTATTTTCAATGCCGTTTAAGATTTCCATCAAATACGGCTGTCGGTCGGAAGCCATTTCAACCCGGAAATTCTACCAGCGGTTTCTACAAATTTGATTTCGAGCTTCCGCCTTCTGCAGAAATTGGAATATGGACTATCAAAGCAAAAGTTGGAGATATGGTTAGTAAATAATTTTTCATATGACGACTTGAGAAAAACAAAAGTGCGAATAAACATATACATTTGCGTATACATGTAAATGGTCGAACTCTGCATATATCGTCCGTATCTATTTCAGTCCTATTTATGAGCAAATCTTTAATCAAGGAATGTTCAATTATTAAATTTAAAATAAAAATTTCGTTTTTGAAACATTTGTATTATCAAATTGTAATAACATGCAATGATTCTGTATTTCAAATTGAATTTAAACCTTAAAATAGTTGGAGACGTACGCCATCGCCCCGATTGAAGTACGCGAATTCGGTAAGCATCAGTGCAAATGAACTAAAAACATTGCATAACCGTTTCTTAACTGATCCAAATATAGAATAATCACGTAGAAAATGGTATTATAATTACATTTTAAAGTTACATTTTTATTGTACAGTTCTAAATGCAATAGCCAGCGTTAGTTTAAACATATTTTATTTCAGGAACAAGCATATTATATACAAAGTATGCATGCGTAGTTACAATTGATGTACATGTTCTGAAAATGGATGAGAACGAAAGACCAAGTNCCCACAATATTATGACAGATATGTTCAATAACCTTTCCCACCCACATATTGTGACAGATATGTTCAATAACCTTTCCCACCCACAATATTATGACATATATGTTCAATAACCTTTCCCATCCACAATATTATGACAGATATGTTCAATAACCTTTCCCACCCACAATGTTATGACAGATATGTTCAATAACCTTTTCCACCCACAATATTATGACAGATATGTTCAATAACCTTTTCCACTAACCATGTTCAGTTGTGACAGATATGTTCTATAACCTTTCCCACCCACAATATTATGACAGATATGTTCTATAACCTTTCCTACCCACAATATTATGACAGATATTTTCTGTAAGCTTTTTCACCACCTATGATATGAAAGATATGTTCTGTAACTTCTCACACAGAACATATTCTGATATGTTCTATAACCTTCTCTTCTTACAATGTTCTGTAACCTGTTTACACTGACCATTTACTGACAGATATGTTTTCAATGAACATGTTCTGAATGATATGTTCTGTTACCTTTTCCATCTACAATGTTCTGACAGAGTTGAAGCAGCTCTTTTGGCCCCATGGCTTTGTAGGTACCCCTCCTTCGCTTCTTGAAAACAGCTTAAACATAAGAAAAAACAAATACTTGAATTTTGAGATGGATAACACATGTAACTGCTAGCCAATTTGTCGAATGGCTGCTTAGATTATTTAAATGATCCATAAAAATACATTTTTAGGTTGATATATTTTCAAAACATGACAAAAATATTCATGTTCACTTTGGCAACCATAGCTAATATCTTTTTTTTTGCCTAATTAGGTAATTACATTTTCATCATTATTTGCTAACTTGCCGATAATGCACTTTTGCATGGACCAATACAATCAAGTCGGTGGCTTTTGGAAATTATAATGAAAGGGAAACTCGAGAATTATGCAATTTTTCCTTGATTGGGAAAAATTCTTTTAACAGTACTTCATTAAACAAAAGTGCCAATTGTCAAGATACGCCCGTTCGAAGGTTTTTGACACAATGCTAAATGCTTGAAATGCACTAAGTGACCTGGTGACCTAGTTTTTGACC
>VMBQ01000895.1:207018-222799 GCA_007657795.1 Dreissena rostriformis | reverse complement strand
CACTCGTAGAAAACGCCGCCCAGAGTGCGCTGAACTTCAGCCTATTGAGTCGACAGCACCATTAGAGATCGTATGCATCGATTATTTGTCGTTAGAGCGTTCAAAAGGCGGGTTTGAAAACGTTCTTGTCATTACTGATCATTTTAGCCGGTATGCACAGGCGTATCCAACACGCAATCAGACGGCTAAAACAACAGCTAAAGTGTTGTTTGATCAGTTTATTGTTCACTATGGTTTTCCTGCTAGGTTGCATTCTGACCAAGGCGCGAATTTTACATCTGCTCTTATCAATGAATTGTGTCAAATTTCAGGTATGGACAAAAGCAGAACAACACCCTATCATCCAATGGGCAACGGCGAAACGGAGCGGTTCAACCAGACTCTACTAGGCATGTTAGGCACCTTGGAAGAGCATCAAAAAGCTGATTGGAAGTCTTATATTTCAACATTGGTGCATGCCTATAATTCCACTCATCACAAAAGTACGGGGTTTTCTCCGCACTTTTTGATGTTTGGCAGGCATCCACGTTTGGCCATAGATGCATTTCTAGGGCTTCCTACGGAGAACATTGCCGACAAACAACATACGGAGTATGTTGCAAAGCTCAGAAAACGACTCAGCGAGTCTTATGATAGGGCGCGCCAGAATGCTAGGTCATCGGGGCTGTTGAACAAGAAGCACTACGACAAATCAGCTAGATCTACTCGACTTCAACCTGGCGACATTGTCCTCGTGCGTAATGTTGCTCTCCGAGGAAAGCAGAAGTTGGCCGATCGCTGGGAACATCAGCCATACGTAATTGTAGCGCAGCCCAACCCAGACACCCCTGTCTATGAGGTTAAACGGGAAGGAGCAAGATTTACGAAGACTAAGAGGCTACACCGGAATCTGTTACTTCCGTTTATGACAGTAACCGATGGGTTGTTAGAGCCATCAAAACCGTGTCATAAAGAACAACAGGCGCCATCAACATTAGAAGCGTCCGGATCAGACACTGATGTTGAGGAAGAGACGGTTGCCAGATCACAGCGGAAACGGAAGAAACCGCTGTGGATGACGACAGGCGACTTTGTGACATAACTGTTGCCGCACTGATATTTGAACCAGTTTTTACTGAATTTTAATCATTTTAAACAGTATTTGAACTCATTCAATTGCCATTATTATTCTTATGTTGTTATGAATGGATGGCAATCAATCGTTTTATTATAAGCTCTCAGTTGCGATGCACTCTATTTCTATATATATGTCGTGCATTTAGTCTTGCGCTAGTTTTTTCGAATTCATTTATAATCATGTATTCACTTGTACAGAGGTATTCTGGAGGTTCTATTCTAGATACTCATCTATAGTCGTATAACATGTATTAGTGCTGTATGAGTAGTTGGTAATTGTTACTACTATTAGTAAGACTGTATTGATAGCAATAGTACATGCTTTCTGTAGTCGTTAGTCAAAAAGTATAATTCTTATTGAAGTTGCAGTTAAACTGTTATGCAGTCTGCGATGTCGAAAGCTCGTGAACGTGCGTAATATCTAGGATATTATCAGACAAACATATTTTCTAAACCGTGCATTCCGTAGCCGTTTTGATGCACACAGCGTTATGTTATTATGCATGTATTATTATTATTAATTTAAAAGTATTTAAGCGTTGAAGTATATATATGCGTTGCGTTAAAGTATAAGTCAGGAGACTTATTTTATGGGCAGGGGAAGTATGTCATAGAGTAAATTAACAAATCCTTATTTCTTTACAAAATCTCAACATACGAAATCAATATATATCTATTTTACTGTTAACCTTAATTCTTTCCAAACAGTTACTACAGTTCAACTAACATCCTAACCAGTTTTTATCACCTAAACCTATTACACGCATGATTGGTTCGCGGCGTTGGTCAAGTGGAAAGCGCAAGTTACCGCGCATTTGCCACTTGACCGCCAGAACATAAACATCACATATATCTTTGATATATTGTTCTGCGTTATTATTACAGTCCCTTCACACGAACCCTTTACACATATTTGCCGAGAGCTACGTCGACAATTATCTTAAGTTATATAAAAGATCGTCCCGCCATGTACAAGTTACTAAGCAGAAATTAAAGTTTATTTACTTTGAATTGTGACCTTGAACAAGGAGCATGGGATTCGAATACAACTATTCTTTCTGGTCGGGGGGGGGGACCGAATTATAAATATGAAATTATATTAACATCATTTTGTGTATGTTTAAGTTATAGAGCGGAAACTGATATGTATTACCATGGATTGTACCCTTGACCTTTGACCAATGCAAATATGACCGTTTAAGACGTAATGTATGTTCATGGGGATTAACATCCGAAGATATATTAAAATCTTCCCAGTGATGTAAGAGTTACAGAGCGGACAAGAAATCGGAAGGTACGTACGTTACCTTCCAAACACGAACAGATTTTATATGCCCTCCTTTGAAGGCATACACATATTTGTGAAAAGAAAACAAAGCTTAAATTGAAACCGGTGTTTTATTCAACATTAGGTTACTGTGGCATTTTAAATGCAACTGTAGAAAAGTAAATCTTTAAAAGTTTCAAGCAGAAATGAACATTCATGAGCTCCCAGCTCCAATTCACCAACGAGTATAAGAATTCAACATGCCTGTGGTTATCGTGGGAATGATGATTAAAAATAAAATTAGATCCCCCCTTGACATATAAAGTCATAACCGAAATGACCTTGACCTTTCACTGAGGAGCAATCAAAAAAAGATGTTTATTTTTTTTAAATAATCTTGTTAAAGAAATTAATAATCCAAACATATATTTATATCCTCTCAGACATAATAAAGAAACAGAAACAANATTGTTTTACACAGAATTACATACAACATTTATACAGTTAACATGTGTGAATAGGATTGGAACGAAAGACAATGTCTTATAAAGTTCTTCTCCCTATACAATTACATGTTGTCAGACGAACATAGTTGGGTGTTTTATTACACAATATTAAAATAACGGGGAAAAAAAAGAACAAAATGAAAAACTTCGAGTATGGTGTTTCCTTTGTTGAAAAGCAGGTTATAGTTTTGATTCACCCATGTAAGTCCTTCATTTATAATACATGTATTCATGTATCATCAAATTGCTGTAGAACAAGTCGTTTCACAGTATGTGACATATTTCCTCATGTATATTTTTGTCAGGAGGAGCACAACATTAATTCAAAATGATTAATATGCAACAGTGTAGAAAAGTAAATCTTTAATAAAAGTTTCAAGCAGAAATGAACATTCATGAGCTCCCAGCTCCAATTCACCAACGAGCATAAGAATTCAACATGCCTGTGGTCATGGCGGGAATGATAATTAAAAATAAAATTAGATTCCCCCTTGACACAACCGAAATGACATTGACCTTTCACTGAGGAGCAATACAAAAAAGAGTTGTTGTTTTTTTTTTAAATAATCTTGTTAAAGAAATGAATCATCCAAACTTATATTTATATCCTCTCAGACATAATAAAGATACAGAAACAATTATTTACAAACGTTGACCTTGATTTGTGAACTACCTTGCATACTAGAGCATGGAATTAGTTCGCCGAACATTGTTTGGTCACGGCGAATAGTAATCCGTAGTTGAATTAAAATCTAGTCAGGAAAGTAAAAGTAACATAGCAGAAACGGAAATATATCAAATTTGACATTGAGTAGTGACCATGGCGTTTACTCGAGGAGCATGGGAGTTGTGATATATTGTTTGGTCATATAGAAAAATTATCTTACGTTATATAAAAGATCGTCCCGCCATGTACAAGTTACTAAGCAGAAATTAAAGGTTATTTACTTTGAATTGTGACCTTGAACAAGGAGCATGGGATTCGAATACAACTATTCTTTCTGGTCGGGGGGGGGGGCGAATTATAAATATGAAATTATATTAAAATCCTTTTGTGTATGTTTAAGTTATAGAGCGGAAACTGATATGTATTACCATGTATTGTACCCTTGACCTTTGACCAATGCAAATATGACCGTTTTAAGACGTAATGTATGTTCATGGGGAAAAAAACATCCGAAGATATATTAAAATCTTCCCAGTGATGTAAGAGTTACAGAGCGGACAAGAAATCGGAACGTACGTACGTTACCTTCCAAACATTAACAGATTTTATATGCCCTCCTTCGAGGGCATACACATATTTGTGAAAAGAAAACAAAGCTAAAATTGAAACCGGTGTTTTATTCAACGTAAGGTTACTGTGGTATTTTAAATGCAATTGATCTTTGACCATCTATATGGATCAACTTTCAGACATACTTAAACCAAGACAAAGAATCTATATTTTAACAAATAACAGCTGTATTTTACCATTGATCAGAGTGCCCTTGCCCCAAGGACCTGTCAACTCAAATAATCAAGTTTACCTAACCTTAGACCCGGATTTACGTTCTCTCCAAGGAGGAGTTGATTGAGGAGCAATTATCAACAACAAATAGATGACCACATGCAGCAGTAAGAAGGCCTACAGCCCCTCAAGACCCACGCGAAGACCAGTCAGCCAAAGTGCAGCAGTCCTGAACAGGTGGACAGAATACTGCAGCGACCTCTATAACTACCCGCAACAACCAGACCCAAGTCTCCTTCAGAACGATCCAAGACTTAAAGGCAAAGTTGATGGAGGCAGTGTCCAATCTGAAGGTAGGAAAATCACCAGGAGTTGACAACCTCCCTTCAGAGCTAATTAAGCATGGAGGAGAAGCCACGAATGCAACAATGACGGCACTATGCCAGAAGATCTGGGAGTAGAAGAAGTGGCCCAATGAGTGGACCCAGTCTCTGGTCTTCCTCCTACCAAAAAGGGGCAATCTCAAGCTGTGCGAGAATTACCGCACCATCAGCCACCCCAGCAAAGTCATGCTCAACGGATTGAAAAGTAAGGTCTATGCACTGCTTGCTAAAGAACAGGATGGATTAAGAGCTGGGCGAAGTACCGTGGAACTGATCTTCAACTGCAGAGTCATCATTGAAAAATTTCTGCAACACCAACGAGAGCTTTTCCACATCTTCAAGGAAGCCTAGAAAGTTATTGGGAGTAACCCTGCCCAAGTACGGCACATACAAATTGCAATGGCGACCGTCGCGATGGCCAGACAAAGCAGGCTGTGGTAAAGCAGCTCCATCAGCTTCCCCAAAAGGTACAGGCTCTAAAAGTCCCTCGTAGTACCCATCGTACTGTAAGGCTGCGAGACCTGGACACTTCACGCGGCCACAAAGCGCAGGATACAGGCCTTTAAACAAATTTCCATGAAGACTGCCCCGCATCTTCTACATAGAGCACAACACCAACAAGTGGGTCCGGAACTTGTTGGCCACAAGAATTACTCCTGGCGACTATCAAACGACGAAAGCTGGCTTGGTTTGGACATTAAACCAGGTACGACTCTTTGTGTAAGACTTTACCCCAGGGCACGCTAGAAGGAGGTCGCCGCCGAGGACCTAAAGGAAAAAGCTGGATGGACAATGTGAAAGAGTGGACATCCCTCCCCATGGATGAGCTACTCCCAGAAGCCGACAACAGGCATGAATGGCGGAGGATCTCTGTGTCGTCGTCCCTCACCGCCGCCTCCTCCCCCCAAAAAAGGCAGACCGGTCCAGGGAATGGTGATAATGAAAATGACGTGCTCTCCCAGCTGACCCGACATATTATTTCTGTAAATCCCCGTGTTTTATTTAAACTACAAATAGGCTGTTCCCCTAGTCTCGTCACGTTTGATACAACAGTTAAGAGGATGGAGGCTCATTTGATTCAAGCTGATTCCAAATCGAATATGCGGACAAAATATGTTCGCTCCTTATCTGTCCATTATCACAAGAGTACGCATTGGCGGCGGGGACTTTGGGTACCATACGGCGGAGCATTGTGGAATTATTTAACAATAAATGGATGAAATTGAAACATTTGATTATCATACCAAGACAGCTTGCCTCGTTCAACAACCATGTTGCTCGCTTAAAAGTCAATGTCTTAGCGGATATGTGATTTTGGCTAAATTATTATTTACACATATTTAAAGTAGATGTTCGTCTCAGGCCCACTACTTTATTTGGCATGATGAGAATTTAATATAACGTTTCAAAAATGATCATCATAGCAAGACACGCATGAACTATGGCGCTCGCTGAAAGGTGAAGTTCACATCACAAGTTTGTAGTGCGTTCATAGTCCTTTTATGGTTATAGTGATGGTTGATATTCGTTTACGAACCATCCTTTATTGAGCATAATGGAAATCCGAAAAAAATAATCACAATTGTGATCAGCAAATAAAATCTACATGTCACATGCATACCTATAGCGCTCGATTAAAGGTAAAGGTCACAGCTAGTGGACATTTGAAGTTATGCATATTCCTAAATGTATATATCCTGCAGTGAAAGTATATTTTCGCATTGATTTTTAAATCAAGAATCCAAATTTGGATAAGTGTTCTTTAGCTAATAACAGGAAAAATTCCTTGCTTAACAAGTTTTAATGTTTTGGTTCATGCATGGACAAGAATTTTAAATTATTTGACATTCTGTTTAAAGCTTTTTGTCACTTTGACCTTATTGAACTTATACTCACATAATCAAAATCAGCGTTCACGTAGGAAACACAATCATTGCTTATAATCACATTCCAATACATTTGGCTTTCCATGTTAACTTGTTCAAAGGCACGTTACTTCAATAATCACTTGGTGTTTTAAATACATAACACATGTTTGGAGACTGAGAGCTGTATCATGCTGATATTCGATCACTTTAGTGTGACCTTGACATTTGAGTTAGGGAAAACGGCGCACTACAGTACGTTACAATCTTGATAAACTTATATTGTTGGTTATTTAAAAATATACAGACCTATGCTTTCTATCTGTATTATGCCCATTCTGACCCATTTGCCTTTGATAATGTGACATATNATAAAAAAGCAGCAGATAAATGATGTGTATAACATAATTGTCAAGTCGAATTTTCGCAATTTTGGTTTTCAAACTCAAATCTAGATTGAGTTACTGCATCAATGAATAACTGTGACAACTGTTGACAATTAACTGATCTGCTATTATTAAAGTGATTTTAATATTGTGATTTTAAGTTCTTCTAAGTAGAATTTTTATATTTCAATACAGTCTATTAGTGACGTGTGTATTAGCTTGAATTTGTATTAAGTCTTCATTAAAAAAATGGTTCGAAAGTGTGACATACTTTAGGGGTGGCTGGTCCAAGATGTGTGACAGTTTGTGACAGGGTTGAAGGAGGGGCTTAACATGGTCAAAAAAGCGTGACATACTTTATGGACGGCCCCAGACTGTAAAAATGCCGAAAAGTCAGGATATGACCGGACGGACGCACGTATGTGCCTGGCTTATAAACAATGCTTTATGTATGCAAAACACACACCAACAAAACCAACTACAATACAAATTCCGTACACAGCGATGAACTATTGTTAAGAAAAATGTTAATGCGAAAACCTTATTAACTCCCAATGTATTAGTGTATGTTAACCTCGATATTAAAACGAGTAAGCCAATATGTCGCACGTGTGAATGTTTACTTTATGAGTAAACTAACTTCCAGTTCGTGTTTAATACTTTGAATAAGATTCAAAATACATATTATTTCAAGTAATATATTAGTTTTCATGATTGTAAAGGCAGGTTAGTTTATACAGTTACAGCAAAGAAAAAAGGTGAGTATGAACTGAAACTTAAAGTATCCGAAATATAGGTATCCGAAAAACTCCAACGAGCTGACTAAATCCAAAAGTTAAGGCTTTTTTTAGACTTTATATGTAGTACTTTTATGACACAGTTTAAAACGAATTATTTTGTTTACGCGTTGTTAGTGTCTGATTCAAATCACTCTTGCAGATTTGTATTTAATTATTATTTGTTTGCATTCAATTTTGACATTTAATGAGTTATATTGCCTTGAGTTGACAATGAACTAGACACTAGAGCTGAGTAACAATATATCAATATCTTGTTTTCAGTGCAAATTTTTTAGTGCTAAAAGCTAGTGGTTATATAGTATAGGCCTGTACTGAGCTCAAAGTAAATCAACATGTTTTACAAAAAAATGAACACCATACACAGTATGTTCCTTGTTATTCACATTATCTGAACATGCATGTTATTAGTTCAGGGGTTAGCCAAGAAAGTGACACGGGCAAAAATATCGCCCCCCATGTTTGCTTTCTTCTTTTTTTGCAAAGAGCCAAGAGAAATTTGTTTCGCCCCAGTTTTGAGGTCAATCATTCAACAAACAATACCTGTTTTCACACCCTTTTGAAATCCACTTAATCCAAAGTTCTGTTCTGTTCTTACAGCTTAAACTCCTTTGAAATTTGCCTCAGCTCAGCATTTACATGAAAGACCTGTGATGTCAGACTAACACCATTGTTAAGTGTGGACAACCGCTTGTTTTTTTTTTAAGGCATAGGTATAATGATCATACATGCCAGACGTCCTGCTTTTAGGGTGTTTGTCCTGGCTTCCTGATATGAGACAATTTGTCCTGATATTCGTAAAAAACGACGTACCATCTATAAGTTCACAATAAAATTAGCTATTCAAGCTCTGTCTGGCTAAAACTAACCATGGCTAATCCCTTTATTGCCCCCTATTTACAACCCACTTCTACTACTTGAGTGCACCAGTGTTGTTTTTGACACTCTTAGTATCAGCGATTGATCTGCAAATTATTGAATTTTTTCAGGCATTCACACAATGGTGTCTTTATCATAGGGGCCGCTAATTGCTATCAATAGCTGTATCATATTGAAATAAAAGCCAACTGCGTTTGTATTTCATGGCCCAATCAAGTCAAAAGATACCATTAACCTGGCTATGTATTATACCTCCTACGGTTAAAAAACCTTTCAAAACACCGATTTTGTGTATCAAACAAATTGAATGCTGACCAATACACATTGATCCTTCACACAAATTTACTTTTGTTTTCGACTGATTTTCAGAAAATAGTTTGTCTATATAGCATGAATCTAAATTAAGAGTTAATTGACGATTGGTTTAACAAGAACAGTGCTCAACGTGTGCACATCGCGTGACACAATTACACATGTTCAGCGTAATTCCTCTGTTCGGATTGGATGTCAAATTGAGGCATACAAGGATACCCCATATTTCACTTTATGGAGTGTGTTTACTTCTGGAAAATGGAGAATGTTTGTGTTTCATGAAATTCTTAAACTCATTTATCGTCAATATTGGCCAGAAATTTTTTAAGTAATATACTAATCACTGACTAAAGTAAAAGTGGAATGATTGGTCGTTTTAGGAGCCCGCTTTTTGGTCAAATGTCGCAACAATTTTTTATAGAATGTCCTGATTAAGACCTAAAACATTCTGTTTTGTTGTTGCATGATGTTTAAATCAATTTACATGGAAGATAATAACTTGAATTCGCAATAAAACTTTATTTACATTCTTGTTCATAATATTTCAAAATGGTTAAATAATGCAACTAATTACAAGATAATTATATTAAAAAAACAAAAACAGGACTTCTCTTTGATTTCTGCTTACTTCTCCTTAATCCCAGTCGATGGAAAAGTGACTTCTCCCTAAAAGTTCACCCTAATCCCACCCCTATTGATTAACCACTGCCATGACAACTAGTGAATTGTATTTCTATGCAATATGTATTTTAATTTATTTTTATAGTTTGTGCTAATGACTTGAAAATTGTGTTCTTTCTTAAACCCTAACCTTTGTTATAAATTTTATTTAGATGGATGAAAAACAAGACAACAAGAAAGCTCATCGGAAAAGACATGCAGGGCCCAAAGCAGACAAGAAGAAAGCCAAAAGTGATCATAAACAGGACTTAGATCCCAGGCAGAGAAACCCACGGGCCTTCTCAATACAGCATGTTAAGAAAACTCAAAAAATTGTGCAGAGGTAAAATTCATTTCATCATGCATTAGTAAAATGCTAGAAATTCTGTTACACGACTTACAGAAATACCAAAAAAAAGCTGAAATACAGGAATACTCCTAAAATAAGTTAAGCTGGTGTACAATTCCATGCGGTCTTTAACCAATTCAGAATAATTAAACAAATTGTAATTGTGAAAACTGCAGAGTATTATTATAAGAAATTAGTGTAGCTTGCATCAATGGCACATGACTTACTTATGTATTTCTATTTTTGTTTTCAGAACACAAGATTTAAAGACAAAGAAGCAGCACATTCCTGTAGTTGATCGTACGCCACAAGAACCACCACCAATTATTGTAGCTGTGGTGGGGCCCCCAAAAGNTAATTTCTGACGCGGCCCCACCCCAACCCCTATAACTTTTGACCCAGGGGTCAGATCAAAATTCCAAATAGTGCAGGGTCGCACATATGCTCATAGCTACCATGTGTGTAAGTTTCAAGGTTCTAGTGCTAATAGTGTAGGAGGAGATATTGGCCAGGACGGACAGACGGACGGCGGAGATCACCACAGTATCCCCACCTTTTTTCAAAAAGTGTGGGGATAATAAAATTAGCTATTCAAGCTCTGTCTGGCTAAAACTAACCATGGCTAATCCCTTTATTGCCCCCTTTTTACAACCCACTATTACTACTTGAGTGCACCAGTGTTGTTTTTGACACCTTTAGTATCAGCGATTGATCTGCAAATTATTGATTTTTTTCAGGCATTCACACAATGGTGTCCTTATCATAGGGGCCGCTAATTGCTATCAATAGCTGTATGGTACTGAAATAAAAGCCAACTGCGTTTGTATTTCATGGCCCAATCAAGTCAAAAGATACCATTAACCTGGCTATGTATTATACCTCCTGCCGTTAAAAAACCTTTCAAAACACCGATTTTGTGTATCAAACAAATTGAATGCTGACCAATACACATTGATGCTTCACACAAATTTACTTTTGTTTTCGACCGATTTTCAGAAAAAAGTTTGTCTATAGCATGAATCTAAATTAAGAGTTACTTGACGATTGGTTTAATAAGAACAGTGCTGGACGTGTGCACATCGCGTGACACAATTACACATGTTCAGCGTAATTCCTCTGTACGGATTGGATGTCAAATTGAGGCATACGAGGATACCCCATATTTCACTCTATGGAGTGTGTTGACTTCTGGAAAATGGAGAATGTTTGTGTTTCATGAAATTCTTAAACACATTTATCGTCAATATTGGCCAAAAATTTAGAGTTTTTTTAACCAGGTTTTCCGAAGGAAAAAACTGGTTATTAAGTAATATTTTAATCACTGACTAAAGTAAAAGTGGAATTATTGGTCGTTTTAGGAGCCCGCTTTTTGGTCAAATGTCACAACAATTTTTTATGGAATGTCCCGATTAAGACCTAAAACATTCTGGCATGTATGATAATGATGATGTTGGTGATTATCAAAGACTTGTGTTTTTAACAGCTTTTATTGTTGGACATATTTGAAATATGATTACAAGGTAATTATAGTGTTTTGATTAGAAAAAAAACTTGATATGAAGTATGAAATTTATTATACAAAAAACAGCCACTCACACCCTAAAAAAAACACCAACTTTTAATGATTTTATATGTGGGATGGGTGGGTTGTGGATGTTATTACGGGTATGTATGCACTTTAATGCACACTTGAATGCTGTGGGTGCTTTGAGTTGTTTGTTTTGTTGTTGCATGATGTTTAAATCAATTTACATGGAAGATAATAACTTGAATTCGCAATAAAACTTTATTTACATTCTTGTTCATAATATTTCAAAATGGTTAAATAATGCAACTAATTACAAGATAAATATATTTAAAAAAAAACAGGACTTCTCTTTGATTTCTGCTTACTTCTCCTTAATCCCAGTCGATGGAAAAGTGACTTCTCCCTAAAAGTTCACCCTAATCCCACCCCTATTGATTAACCACTGCCATGACAACTAGTGAATTGTATTTCTATGCAATATGTATTTTAATTTATTTTTATGGTTTGTGCTAATGACTTGAAAATTGTGTTCTTTCTTAAACCCTAACCTTTGTTATAAATGTTATTTAGATGGATGAAAAACAAGACAACAAGAAAGCTCATCGGAAAAGACATGCAGGGCCCAAAGCAGACAAGAAGAAAGCCAAAAGTGATCATAAACAGGACTTAGATCCCAGGCAGAGAAACCCACGGGCCTTCTCAATACAGCATGTTAAGAAAACTCAAAAAATTGTGCAGAGGTAAAATTCATTTCATCATGCATTAGTAAAATGCTAGAAATTCTGTTACACGACTTACAGAAATACCAAAAAAAAGCTGAAATACAGGAATACTCCTAAAATAAGTTAAGCTGGTGTACAATTCCATGCGGTCTTTAACCAATTCAGAATAATTAAACAAATTGTAATTGTGAAAACTGCAGAGTATTATTATAAGAAATTAGTGTAGCTTGCATCAATGGCACATGACTTACTTATGTATTTCTATTTTTGTTTTCAGAACACAAGATTTAAAGACAAAGAAGCAGCACATTCCTGTAGTTGATCGTACGCCACAAGAACCACCACCAATCATTGTAGCTGTGGTGGGGCCCCCAAAAGTTGGTAAAACCACTCTTCTACGCTGCGTTGTCAAGAACTTTACTAAGCAACGCCTGACTAGAATTCAGGGGCCAGTAACTGTGGTGTCTGGAAAACAGCGTCGACTAACACTCATAGAATGCAATAATGACATCAGCTCGATGATCGATATAGCAAAAATTGCTGACTTGGTAGGTTTATAATTATGGAATATTGAATAAAGAATATTTATGAGGAACAAGGCTCTCTTACCTCAAAATATTGTAAACTAAATTTATAAATTTTTTAACCTCAGATGTATACATATGTATATATATCTTCAAGATTACTAAACTCTGTTTAAATGTACTTGAAAAGAATTCTATTTAATTTGTTTAAACAAAAAGACTCTTCATTTCTCTAGTATTTAGATGGACAGTAATACGACTAAAAAACCCTTTGAAACATCTTTGTTATATAATACATCTGCCTGTTTCATTCACCCACTTCTATAATTCTATTATTATGCTCCCCATTTATATATATGGGGAGCATATAGTTGCCAGTTTGACGTTTCGTTATTCCTTCCTTCTTTCCTTCCGTCACACTTTTGTTACAGATTCTCATGGCGCCTTCAATACTTTACCGATCTCTTACATATTTGGCATGTAGGTACCTTGCATGGACCTCTACCTTTTCATGACGTTTGCGGTCACTGGGGTCAAGGTCACCGAGGCTAATAATAGATTTTCCGTCCCACTTTTGTTACAGTTTCTAATTGCGCCTTCAATACTTTACCTTTCTCTTACATATTTGGCATGTAGGTATCTTGCATGCTCCTCTTCCTTGTCATGAGGTTTGAGGTCACTGGGGTCAAAGTCACCGAGGCTTATAATAGATTTTCTCAAGGTCACATTTTTTTCATTTTTTTTTCGCACAATTATCCCATATATCGACAAAGCATCAGTTTTACTGATATCCTTGTTTAATATGTTTATATTAACAATCTATTTCACAGCTCTTTTAACAACAAACAATAGATATTACCGCTACAAACTTCTATGTTGAAAGGTGTTGCTGCTAGTTGATGCCAGTTTTGGTTTTGAAATGGAGACGTTTGAGTTCCTGAACATCTGTCAGGTGCATGGCTTTCCCCGCATCATGGGCGTGCTGACCCACCTGGACACGTTCAAGGATAGCAAGCGGCTGCGCAAGACCAAGAAGAGGCTCAAACACAGGTTCTGGACCGAAGTGTATCAGGTATGGGAGCAAATGGGTTTAATACGAAATAAACACAGTTTGATGTATGATGTTATGGTAGATTTTTTGTTTGTAATTTTCCTGTTAGCAGGGTGAATATAATGAATTTAATGTACAAAAATGTATGGTATGTTACCAGTTCTTTACTAGACTTATATAAGGGGACAATACGGTAGCACTTGTGTGTAAAGGGTTTATTCACTAGAGTTTGCTGTACATTACCGTAAATATCCAGTCATAAATCTATCAACTCATTAGGAGAGGGGTATAATTTGGATGAAATTGGAAAATTCTGTTGATGATCACTCCATAAATTGGGTCAATTTAAAAAAAAAATGGCACAGTAAAAATCTGCGAAAAAAAGCTAAATGTGTTTGTGATTTAAGGCCCCATCGAGCCATCATTACTAATATCCTGTGTATTATACAACATTAGGTTTAAATAAGCCCATGTACTGTCTTTCAAAACAATTATTTTGTATGTCAGTTTACAAATAAATAAAATCAAGTTAATTGAGACTAATGCAAATTATTCACGGAAATTTGCTTTCACTATCCTCGATATTGAAAAACTGTGCTTGTTGATTTCAATTGAGAATGAAATAATATGAACATTGCTTGATGCGCGCATATTGCGTTAAATAATTTACGTGTGTTCAATAGGAATACCCTTGTCTCGATTTGAAACCTATCCCACAATTCACTTTATGATGCCTCACGCACAGCGCATCTTCATGTTAAATATTTAATGGTGAACATGTTTCGTGATTCTTAAACATGTTTTGCGCCAATATTTGCCAAAATTGCTTCTAAAAAGGTTAGTAGTTTGTGTTTACTGTGCATTCTGGTATGAAGTGTCAGATATATTGTTTTTTGGTCATAATGCCACAAGGTTGAATGTAACAACAATTTTCTTTAAATGTCCTGAATTTGACCTGAAAAATTATTCCATGTGACGTATGAATTGAAGTTTAACTGTATCATAAATTATGACTATAATTTAAAATAATTTTTGAAAGAAAAAATCTTGACTTATGACTGATGTTTTTTGCTACTATGAACATGAAGTATTGCAAGTAAGATGTTGATTTGTAATTAATTCATCATCTATTTACAGTACTTTTATCGCCTATTCGGTCATCAATCATGAATGCAGTAAATGCTATCATACAACTTTATGAAGGTATCATCTAAAACGTAACCTAAATCAATTGCAATCCTGATTGCCTGCTACAGTATAGTTGTAGTTGTCAAACAAGTACCGGTAGTAAATTATGCAATAAAAACTTGTGAAGGTATACCCCTCAAAGAAAAGCAAGTAACTTCAATCTTGTTGACAAGTTCCCTGAACGGTTTGCACGTTGCTGTTGTGTAGGGTGCCAAGTTGTTCTACCTGTCCGGGATGGTGAACGAAGAGTACCAGAAGATGGAGGTGCACAACCTTTGCCGGTTCATCTCCGTCATGAAGTTTAGGCCTCTAGTCTGGAGGACCACACATCCATACATCCTCGCTGATAGGTATACTGTTTGATTGTACAATACAGTGGGAACACAATCACTGGGGGCTGACGAGGTCAAAGCGTAGTCTGTTTGTCTACAACGTCGGGTATATGTTTTACTACGAAACATTGTGTCAATACACATGCCATCGAAGGACAGATTGGTGTACTTCGTTGAGTTACCTATACATTATATTTGTAGTTCGTTGCACAACCAATACATACTCTGTGCAAAACCTATACATAAAGCGACTTTTAATTTCCTTCAAAACAAAGCATTTGAATGATTAAAATATATTTTCGTAACCTGTTTTGTACTTTAAAATGTTTAATGTACAGTGTATCAAAGTAACATGTAGTTTCATTTAAGTTAAGTTACTGTAATTGGCTATTTTAACAGAATAACCACCTTATGCATTACTTCAAATCAATATATTTCGATTTTAGCTCAAAATCAATGTAAAGGT